>OW203770.1:28252229-28339479 GCA_934045905.1 Leuctra nigra
ATTACCTCCAATGTATGTTGTCACAAGTGATAGTTCTTCCTTCTCAACACCCTGTACTTATTCACAACGAATGACCTCCAATGTATGTTGTCACAAGTGATAGTTCTTCCTTCTCAACACCCTATACTTATTCACAACGAATGACCTCCAATGTATGTTGTCACAAGTGATAGTTCTTCCTTCTCAACACCCTGTACTTATTCACAACGAATGACCTCCAATGTATGTTGTCACAAGTGATAGTTCTTCCTTCTCAACACCCTGTACTTATTCACAACGAATGACCTCCAATGTATGTTGTCAAAAGTGATAGTTCTTCCTTCTCAACACCCTGTACTTATTCACAACGAGTGACCTCCAATGTATGTTGTCACAAGTGAAAGTTCTTCCTTCTCAACACCCTGTACTTATTCACAACGAATGACCTCCAATATATGTTGTCACAAGTGATAGTTTTTCCTTCTCAACACCTTTGTACTTATTCACAACGAATGACCTCCAATGTATATTGTCACAAGTGATAGTTTTTCCTTCTCAACACCCTGTACTTATTCACAACGAATGACCTCCAATGTATGTTTTCACAAGTGATAGTTCTTCCTTCTCAACACCCTGTACTTATTCACAACGAATGACCTCCAATGTATGTTGTCACAAGTGATAGTTCTTCCTTCTCAACACCCTATACTTATTCACAACGAATGACCTCCAATGTATGTTGTCACAAGTGATAGTTCTTCCTTCTCAACACCCTGTACTTATTCACAACGAATGACCTCCAATGTATGTTGTCACAAGTGATAGTTCTTCCTTCTCAACACCCTGTACTTATTCACAACGAATGACCTCCAATGTATGTTGTCACAAGTGATAGTTCTTCCTTCTCAACACCCTGTACTTATTCACAACGAATGACCTCCAATGTATGTTGTCACAAGTGATAGTTCTACCTTCTCAACACCCTGTACTTATTTACTACGAATGACCTCCAATGTATGTTGTCACAAGTGATAGTTCTTCCTTCTCAACACCCTGTACTTATTCACAACGAATGACCTCCAATGTATGTTGTCACAAGTGATAGTTCTTCCTTCTCAACACCCTGTACTTATTCACAACGAATGACCTCCAATGTATGTTGTCACAAGTGATAGTTCTTCCTTCTCAACACCCTGTACTTATTCACAACGAATGACCTCCAATGTATGTTGTCACAAGTGATAGTTCTTCCTTCTCAACACCCTGTACTTATTCACAACGAATGACCTCCAATGTATGTTGTCACAAGTGATAGTTCTTCCTTCTCAACACCCTGTACTTATTCACAACGAATGACCTCCAATGTATGTTGTCACAAGTGATAGTTCTTTCTTCTCAACACCATGTACTTATTCACAACGAATGACCTCCAATGTATGTTGTTTCCAATCATCAAGCTGCTTCTGGACTCGCAGGTCGCAAAGCTGAAACAACTTGCTTACACACGGAATAGTCTGAAGCTGTCATTTCTAGTGACTTCGATGTCGAAACCATTGTGTGTTTCTTTTAGGCCACCCGGTGTTTTGCGTTGCAGGTTTAGAATATGAGAGATGATATTGATTTGCCAGTCTGTTCGCAGCCTTGTAATTATGACAGTAACTCAGTGGTTGCGTAAATGCTGCTAGTTGTTAATACGACGCTGTAATTGATTGCTAATTGAAGGCTGGGAGCTTATGTGCAACAGTGCAATGTTGCACGGCTTATGGCGAGTGTGGTCATGGCGTCTGGGTCACGTGACTTGGAACTAGGACAACGCTCTGTGATACGCGTTGATAAGCGAGCATTCGTGTTGCATATGAATTCATGTCCGTGGGAAAGTTGGGCTCTGAAATAGATCTTGGAATTAGCCCTTTTAGACCCAGACACAAAATTGTTTTCGTAGATTTTTTGAAAGTTAGTTTTTGAGTTTGAGTTTGAGTTTAAGACCTTCGTTCAAGGAGAGACCAACTCAAAATGTTAGATATCAGTGTAATATGAACTCTCTCCACGAACATTCGTCATCTTGACAGTTTCGTGATAACATCGAGCCCAGCTCGAGATCGAGGCTAGTCATGGAGGGGTCATGTTACGAGTTACTGCGAGTAGAATGTCAACAACCTGTCATCGTAACTCAGAATTCATTCATTCATTAGAACAAAGATATTTTCTAACTGCAAACCATTCTCACCTAATGTAATTTCAACTTGTTAAAATTATATTGGAAAATTTACTTCTAGGGAATTATACTAAAAGTAAAATTGATCTCTGAAATAAATAAGTATATGTAAATATATTTACAAATTGCATCATGATTTATTACACCAAATAAATAAATTTATTATGCAAGAAAACATTAAACATTAGCACATTAAAAATACAACTGAAAATGGTTTTAATCAAGGAACATTCATAATATTGTAAAACGGCTAATAATATGACCATATGAACATCGACTACCAAATTATCGAACAGACGACAAGAAATAAGTATAAATACATTTTGTACTTGAGTAATAATTAAAATCATACTATATAGGGCAGATTTTCATTACCTTCACATCCATAATGTTAAAATTATCCAACAAACGAATGAAATGAAATGATGTGGAATGACGACGAAGAGAGTAGGTATACCTAAACTATAATCGTTATTCAATAATTATCAATTGAAAAACACATGTATCCTTAGTCAAATAGACGTATTGACACAACTATACGATTATAACTGTGCGACGGTTCATCCAGTTGTAAGTCAATTAAAATTTAATTGAAAATGAACTTCAAGATATAATAATCTTATATCAATATACTCATCTCTAGACAAAGAAAATGTTAATTCAAACATGTCAAAATATATTAAAAAGTACGAACTGCAAAACATTGTGGAGTTTGTAGAATCAGAGATCATGTTTTCAACTCCTATCAGTGGCGGTCAGGCCCGTTACTGGCAACCAGGCATGTATCACTCTCAATTCTAAGATCACCTACCTCATTACTTGACCTACTCCGCCTCGGACTCTCACAATGTTTATTAAAGAAAATACGGAAATAAGATACAATCTTTCCTGATAAAATGTAGATAATAACTTTGAAATTGAATTAGTTCAGTTTATATGTCCACATTTCATTCAGCGGTGATAAAAAATATCCGAGTTCAAAGTTGCACTTTCCGTCAATTTATTAAGGTACATGTATCGCTCTCAATATTCTAAGATCACCTAGTATCTCATTACTTGATCAGACAAGCGAGTCTGTACAAGAGAGCTGCGCACGCTGTGTAATGAAACATTGTGTGTGACATTGTCACCGCGTGGTCTGAGAGCTCGTTGTGACGATGTATAAACCTTTATTCCATTCCAGTGGCGTACCTATCGGGTGCCTCGACTAGCGAAATGCCAGGGCCTTGGCATTGGGGGGGGGGGGGGGGGGGGGGGGGGCAACACTCTCTCAGATATAGCAAGGTTTCATTAAATGGATTGTTATTTTCCCGGATTGTTCTTTTTGATATAGATGGAGCATAGCACATCCATAGGAATTAATTTGCAAGTTTTTTTTTTCGCGGTAGCAATAGACTCAGTGTAGATTACTAGGAAAACGCTCAGTGTAACGCGTTGATGAGCGAGCACGGGTACGTGCAAATTCTCGAACCGGAAATGCGTACACAACGCACAGAAAACATATACATCCATATTGAATTGATTATGATATCAACTTAAAGGGGTATGCTTTTCATCGAAACTTTAAAATAGCATCTTAGCACCTGGTTCATAAAGCAAATCAGAATCAATTTTCAATTGGCACTGGAAAACATTCATTTCGATACTTCATTACTGACAGATATTAAAATTTTCAATAACTTCATACGTTCTTAACTGATTGGGATGACATTTTGTAAAATAAGAGACAATATTGGTCTTAATGATCATGCAAAATATGAGTTCGATCAGAATTATCGAAGACCGTTTTCATTTTTCAGCCTATCAGGAGATATTTATTTAAATTTTAACCAATGAATGGATTTCAAAAAAAATTATGGTATGCAAACAGAGAAGGTTGGTTTTACATGTGTACAACATTTCAGCTCGATCAAAGAAAAACACTCACCTGTATAGCCAAAATATGAGTTTGATCAGATTTATCGAAGACCAGTTTCATTTTTCAACCTACCATCAGGAGATGTTTATTTAAATTTTAACCAATCAATTTTTTCCAAAAAATTAGGGGTCAGCAAACAGAAAAGGTTGTCTCCACATATGTGTGCAAAATCTCAGCTCGATCGAAGAAAAACTCTGACCTGTATAGCGTCAGTAAACGAAAAAAAAAAAAAAAAAAAAAGAACAGAGGTCCGTGCCAAAAGAGCCAAAAGGAGACGCTCGCTTCGCTCGCTCAATCAATATGTTTTTTACAGCCATCGTTCAGAGATGGGCAGTATAACTGCTCTACCAGAGGAAAACGCTCTTTGTAACGCGTTGATGAGCGAGCCTTCGTATTGCATGCCAATTAAACTTGGTGTGAAATTTACTGCGTAATTACAGACCTTGGGAAACCTCTTTCAACAAGGTTAATTAATTCAAAAAATCAATTGATTCATTGATTATTTTTATTTAAAACTAGGAAAACGCTCGGTGTAACGCGTTGATGAGCGA
This sequence comes from Leuctra nigra, assembly GCA_934045905.1. Lineage (NCBI taxonomy): Eukaryota > Metazoa > Arthropoda > Insecta > Plecoptera > Leuctridae > Leuctra > Leuctra nigra. The sequence continues at coordinate 28,256,893 of OW203770.1, forward strand.
ACACCGACACGCACGACATCGTCAATCAAGCACGATCCATTCAATCAAAGATAACTAACATACATTATTTATTACCAAATTTCCTTGCAACTTTTCATAAACACTCTGGATCAATTAAATAACAGATTATTGTACTGATATTTTTCCATCAATCTCTTTGGACAGATATTCAAACACTTAAAACAGCAATAAGTCTGTAAATTCTTGACCGATTGGGCTGGAAATGTGTAAAATATGATGCTATCTAGTCAAAACGTTGTTTTCATAACAGTGAAACACAATCCATATCGTAAAATAAATTATTTTAGATAAGGTATACCTATATCTATGTATATGAAATACCTACTTTACATTTTGACTACATTATGTATTGCAATATGATTCACTAAGAAAAGAATCTGTCTTACATTGATATTGCGAATAGCCATCTATAAACTTTGCTTTGCTACATAGAGCAACCCAGAATGCAGTGGAATTTCTGTTTTGAAATGTCATTTCTGACAGTTATTAAAACTGTCAATAAGTGCATCTATGTTCTTGACTGGTAGGGCTGAAAATTCGTAAAATAAGAGACAATGTTGGTCTGAACGACCATGCAGAATATGAGTTTGATTGATCAGACTAATCGAAGACCATTTGATAGGTCAAATGGTGGTGTGGCTATAGGCCGTTAAATTAAGTATAGTACAAATGTCAGTAAAATGTCTATTACTCTTGAAGCTCATTACAGATTTGTAAAAAATCACTTATAATGCTGGTACACATGACCTTGCAAAATTTGGTGATGATCGGTCAAACTATTGCAGTTATATACACAGAATTTCCTTCATCCCCATTGCCAAGCTAACTATAACTACACATCAAGATTCCGATGCAACCAATGGAGCGAACTTGCTGAAAATCATTTTGACCATAACGAGAATAGTAATTTAAGTTGTGTGAAAAAATTGGCCTGATCCATTACTTCGTTTGGCAGGAGACGCCAAATGCACAAATAAACACACACACAAAAAAACCAGAGATTCGAGCCATAAGTTTCAAGTGGAGACGCTCGCTCCGCTCGCTTGATAACCTCAAGCGAGAAGAACTTGAACATCGATTTATTGATAATATTGGATACAATATTTCGTCCTATTTGGCAGAACTTCTTCAGGTTTCAAACATTATCAGAGCAGTGATAATGTGATATTTGAGTTTCATTGAATGCATTTGACAAATGTTTCAAAGCAAACATAGATGTCCGTGAAATGTCAGTTTCTCTTAGTTATTATATGTCTGGAAATTGTAATAAACTCCTGTAATGTGTGTCCAGATGGTCATGTCATCAATGTCAAACGTCTCAATTCTTATTTATCCACCAATCACAGAATCTCGTAAAACTGCACCCGTGACCGCAAACATGACCTCAAGGTGTTTGCAAAATGTCAGATCAATTAGTTCAACTGTGTTATCTGAGCATTGTATACTAAAACTTAGCCATACAAACACACAGTAAAGGAGCCACACAGTTTTTCGCTCCCTACTCTTCTTTGATAAAGTTTGTATTGATTGACTTTTAGCTTCTGATTGCGATTTTAAGCAGAGTAATATAGCACAAAGCACAATATTTACGTCTTAAATTGCGATTTTGTTTGACAGAGTTTGAATTCATTAGTCTCCGATTAAACCTCATAACAATAAGTCATTCCGTTTTGGCTTATAACTATTCTGATCCGGCAGTGCGATGTTGTAGAAATAAAAGTACTTCAATGAAAGTACTTATATATAGTTTCACCCGCGGCCAAGATGAGATGTGGCAACGCCGTAAGAAACATCGCTCAGCAACAAACTTAGAACATTTACCAAATCTAGTGGAGCGGTCGCTCCACCCAGCCAAGTCGTACTGTACACTCACACTCACTCAACATACCGTAAATGCCTAATAAACTGAGGAGCAGACCAAACACTTTTACTGTAAAAGCCCTATCACACTGAGTTGCAACCCGTGTATGGAACCGGCGGTTGGAAAATATGGTTGGCCGCGCATGTGCAGAGACTAAATTTGGTCAACCCGCGGGTTGGTTTGAAAAAAAAGAGAAGTCTCTATTTTTCCGGTTCCAACAATTTGTTGTGGTACCACGTGACGTGAACTGACCAATACGATGCTATAAATAATAGCTATAAATCATATTTATCAGATGAATATTTAACTTGAACATGTGTATGGATAAATATTGCGTATAATTATTAATTTGTACTTACTTAAATATCTTTCTTTCACAAGTAATCACTCAAAATATGAGATTTGGATTGCCGCTGTCAGATTTGTTATTCCCTATACTTTTATTTTGGTTACTATGGCAACGTTTTCCGGAACCGGAAATGGTGCTTTCTGCGCAACTCATGAGTTTCAATTCAATTCAATATTCAATTTTCAAATCATTTATTTCTCCAACAAAAACAAAGTAAATACACACAATTCGCTGTTATAAAAATAATGAAAAGAGAAGCCCGCATAAGAAAATATTCTTGTGTGCGGGCTGTCTAAATAAAAGTACAAATTATAAATAATCAGCCACAGGCAGTGAGAGAGAGAGAGAGAGAGGATATATATATAAAAGAAACATACTAAGTACATATTATAATACAACAATAATATAATTACGATATAATATTACAATATACAATATTACAATATTACAAATTTTCTACAATATACAATATATAATATATAATTAATGATTATTCATGGTTAATTTTGATACTGTTGAAAAGAAATTGTCTCGCATCCATTTACTGAGGGTTTTCTTAAATATGTACATGCTATTACTTTTCCTAATTTCAATAGGAGTTTTAATATAGTGGTAGGGGCCCAGGTAATCAACGTGCCGTTGGCCAGTGAGTTAATTTTTTTTGGGGGACATGGAGAGTATAATTAAAGTTACTTGAATTATTGACTCTAGTAGACTGTAAAAGAGGTGGATGATGTGTTTTATAAAAATTAAAATATCTTTGGGTGTGGATAATTATCGTTTTGTAATACAATTGACTTATTGTGAGCACATTGGTAGCTATAAATGCTTGCTTCGTTGAATAACTCTTCCTCTCTTTCAAGATAATTTTTAATATCAAGCTTTGAATGTTAGCTAAGGGTTTTAAATTTGTCTTCTTAATTCCCCCCCAACCAATAATACCGTATTGCATAATGGATTGGGCCAAAGCGGTATATACCTGCATAATTAATTTTCTGTGTAAAATATTTCGCAGCCTGTAAAATATATATAATAAGTTTCTGAGTTTGCTGACACAATAATTCGTAACTTGGTCATTCCATTTAACATTTTCATCAATTATAATTCCAAGATATTTTACAGTGCGCACTTTCTTTAATTCGTAACAATCGCAAGGGCCCTTCATTGCACAGTTTGAACAATGAAGGTAGAGTTTCATTTTTGCGTGGGCTCCGGTTGCTTGTATTTTGATAATTCTAAATACACTGTTTTTAATTGGTTTAGGGTTAAAATATTCAAATTAAGCCAATTGTAGACAATTGAGAGTGAATTATTGGCTTTTTGATATACACTTGACCAATCTGGACCCCTAAACACTATCGCCGTATCATCTGCATAGGTGATAACGTTACCTTCAATATCCATGTTGCAAAGTTCATTTATATATATATTATAAATAATACTGGGCCAAGTACTGTTCCCTGAGCACTCCACAGAGCACAGTCTTTTCTTGACTAAGAATAGGTCCCAGTTTTACTGCTTGTTTTCTATTTGCAAGATAAGAAGTGAACAAATTAAGTGCGACTTCTCTAATTCCTATATTTTCAAGTTTTAAAAGTAAAATATCATGATCCACGGTGTCGAATGCTTTAGCAAGATCTAGAAATACTGCTATAGACTTTTCGCTTTTATCTAAACTTTCATAAATTTGTTTAGTGACAGCATAAATTGCGTCATCCGTGCTTAATTTAGACCGAAAACCATATTGATTTGGCGACAAAACATTAAAATCGTTTAAAAATTTTAATAATCTATATTTAATACATTTTTCTAATAATTTTGATAAATGAGGCAGAAGTGAAATTGGTCGATAATTGTCTACTTTATACTTTTCATTACCTTGATGTATTGGAATAATTATTGCGGATTTGAAACATTCAGGAAATATACCTTGCTCCAAGCTTAGATTGAAAATATGTGCAAGTGGATTCGCGATGTAATGTCTGATTACAACTATTGTGCTGTCCTGCAATTCATCACCACCACACGCAGTATTTGTTTTAAGTGTCATTATTAGTTTTAATATCTCTGCTTCCGTAACAGGTGTTAAGTATAGAGAATTACCATTAGATGTTCCACTAACTGCCGGGTTAGGAGAATCAGTATCAATTGAATTTTGAATTTTGAATTTTGAATTTTGTTAGCCAGGGGAGGAGCGTATATTTTCTGCCAAGTAATTACCAATCCCCATAAAAAACACTTCGTGTAAAAATACCAGCCAAGTCTCTTCTACTAAAAAAAAATATATGAAATCTAAAAATTCTGCACTGAAAAGTAATGATATCAAAAAATTTGCCAAGTCAAAACTTTATTTGAAAATCAAAAAATACTTGGCGCATCGTGTATATTAATAGCTTAGAAGTATAGGCCAGATATAAAATATACATAAAATATACAAACATATAGTATACCTAAAATGCGATAAAAAATCGATGCGCCAAGTATTTTTTGATTTTCAAATAAAGTTTTGACTTGGCAAATTTTTTGATATCATTACTTTTCAGTGCAGAATTTTTAGATTTCATATATTTTTTTTTAGTAGAAGAGACTTGGCTGGTATTTTTACACGAAGTGTTTTTTATGGGGATATCACTCCTTTTTTTAGTTTATTCTAACAACTTGTGACACATATGAAATGAACAATTACTAAATTCTTTTAAAAAATCATCACCCTTTACAATTTCGTTACCACTAATGAATAGCAGCGTATGGTCCTAAATAATTGCTTTAAATGATCTTTCACGAAGAATAGCAAAGGCTTCATTCCAATCAGTCAACCCAGTTCCGAGATATGGAAACACTTCGGTTTTCAAAATAGCTGCTTAACTTTCTGCAATGCCACATGGAATTTATTTCTATAAATGATGTGTATCATTTTAAGCTTTCTGAATATATTGAATTTATTGTATATAAGGGAATTATAATAATTTATACATTTGAATGACGTCATTTCCAGTCTCATAAATAGGAAAATTCTATTTGTACTGTTCATATTCCATAGAGATGGCCATCCGAATCGTTTGGCGCTAGTTTCATACCGATTGGTCTACCAGTTTTTGAGATATGATGTTACTTTCGGTTTAAAAATGGCGGCTGAAATCTCTGACCCCTTGAAGTATATTTGAAACATGATTACAATTTTATAAGCTGTCTCAAATAGTATATTTATTGCATCAAAATAAAAATTTGTGAGATTATTAAAATGTGTGACGTCATTTCCGGTTTAGGTATGGGAAACTGCAAATATTATTGATGATAATACATAAAGTTGACCGTCTAAATTGTTTTGCGCTGGTTTCGTTGAAATCTATTTAGCCGTTATTGAGATATGATGTCACTTCCGGTTTCAAAATGGCGGCTTCCGGTTGGTTTTATAACAAGTCACATGAGACGTCAAAAGTACATACGTTGCATAAATATTAAAATAATCGGATCAACCTTTGTTGCCAAAAAGCCAATCGATGTATTTCAAATTTCATTACGTCATTTCCGGTTTCTTTAACATAATGTTTAGTCTTTTGCTACTTATCATGCAAATAGATGACCGTCTGGATCGTTTGGCGCAATTTTCGTTCCAATCGGTCCAGCCGTTGTCGAGATATGACGTCACTTCCGGTTTCAAAATGGCGGCACAAAAAATTCATGGGGTGAAGGTTAAATCAGACGCCAAAAGTGCACACGTGGTAAAAATGTGGGATCAATCGGTTCAGCCGTTTAGGCTGTGGCCTGTTTACCGGATTTAAATTCCAGGAGACTACTACTACTACTACTGAGATAATTATTATTATTATTATTATGAAAACCGCCCTTAAACACTGTTTTCACGGCCCTCTAGCGCGCAAAGGGCGTAACCTATTGTTCCCAAATTTGTTATATGTTGTAGGGTGGGCCATAGCTCGAAATTAAGATATATCGCAACAATGTGAGATTTTCCAATTTTAAGATCCAGTAGGCCGAAAATGCCACTTTGATGCTTACAGTAAAAGTGGGTTTGCTCCAGCCTTTTTAAATGAGTGTGTGCGCGCGCCGTACGACTTGGCTGGCGTGGAGCGACCGCTCCACTAGATGTTAGAAAAATAGTCAACTAGTAAATTCGCACTCTTCTGTGGATCGCCTGAAGTTTTATGCATATTTTTGTCAATCATAAGTTCTTTTATAGGTTTTCTGTCTTTGGCCTTTCTATTTGAAATTTCATTGATTATTCCCCAGACTTTTTTGGGGTCAGCTACATTTTCTTCAATCTTTGTTGAGTAAAAGTCATTCCTTACTTTGTTCACCAACTTATTAATAAAATTCCTGTATAATTTACCCATAAAAAACACTCCGTGTAAAAATACCAGCCAAGTCTCTTCAACTTAAAAAAAATAATGAAATCTAAAAATTCTGCACTGAAAAGTAGTGATATCAAAAAATTAGCCAAGTCAAAACTTTATTTGAAAATCAAAAAATACTTGGCGCATCGTGTACATAAATAGCTTAGAAGTATAAGCCAATTATCTAGTGGAGCGGTCGCTCCACCCAGCCAAGTCGTACCGTACACTCACACTCACTCAACATACCGTAAATGACTAATAAACTGAGGAGCAGACCAACCACTTTTACTGTAAGCAACAACATGGCATTTTCGGCCTACTGGATCTTAAAATTGGAAAATCTCACATTGTTGCGATATATCTTATTTTCGAGCTATGGCCCACCCCACTACATATACCAAATTAGGGAACAATATGTTATGCCGTTTGCGAGCTAGAGGGCCGAGAAAACAGTGAAATTACACCACTTTCTGATTCTGAAGATGATATCAGGAAACGTTGCTATCACCGCCACAGCCTAAACGGCTAAACCGATCGACCTGAAACTTTTACCACATATGCACTTTTGGCGTCTGATGATACCTTGCCTCTTGTGATTTTTTGTGCCGCCATTTTTAAACCGGAAGTGACGTCATAACTCAAAAACGTCTGGACCGATTAGAACGAAATTAGCGCCATTCGATTTAGATGGTCATCTATATGAAGTATCAATAAAAAAAATATTATTTTCTTATTTTCTAAACCGGAAGTGACGTCATAAATACGCAATATTTAACTTATTTCAACAAATTATACTTAAAATACGTACATAATTAACTTACATTGTAACATAGACAATACAATTTATATATTCAAGGTAGCAGTGTTCTCGGCCGCCATTCCTGAAACCGGAAGTGACGTCATATATCTAAAACGCCTGTACCGATTGCAACTGAACTAGCTCCTGCGTATTCATTCTGCTATTTATTTGAAAAATCAATTGTGAAAAATGAATAAATAAATTAATGGTACCGGAAATGGCGGCAGGAACCACTAAATGAAACCGGAAGTGACGTCATATATTACAAACGGCATGACCGATTTTACGGAAATATAGGGATTAGGAATTCAGATGGTCGTTCATGAAGGTATCAACTAGATAAAATTAGATTGTTTTCTTATTACCTATACCGGAATTCGGCCGCTATTTCAAAACCGGAAGTGACGTCATGTATCGAAAACGGCTGGATCGATTATAACGAAACTTAAGCTATTCTTCTTGGATAATCATTGTCATCTTATACCAAACGCAACTTTCCATAGTAACCAAATCGGTTGAGGCGTATTTTTTTAAAGAAATTAGTCCCTGCTCGGACATGTGCTACAAGCTGTATGTATAAACTAACAAAAGAAGTGATATCCCAGAAAAAACACTCCGTGTAAAAATACCAGCCAAGTCTCTTAAACTATAAAAAAAAATAGAAGAAATCTAAAAATTCAGCACTGAAAAGGAGTGATATCAAAAAAGGAGCCAAGTCAACGAATTTTCCAAATTTTAATCGTACCATTGAAATAAAAATATCAACCCCCGAGAAATACTTAAAAAAAGGACTTGGCGCATCGTTTTTTTAAAGACATTTTTCTATTCTTAAGCTTAAGCCACTCACATACTACGAAGTTCAGAAATGCCTAGAAAAATTGGGACAAAACTTTCAAATTAAATATTGAACATTCTGTAAAATATTTTAAATTTAAATATAAGTACGCAAAGAAACATAGCATTGTCTTACAAGCAATAAATACAGAACAGTTGTGTTTGTGATTGGTAGGTACCTATAGTTTTGTGGGTACATCAACATACCTACTACAGCATTATACTTGGAACCTTCTCGCCGTGTAATTAATTGCTATTAATTAACATTTTATACCAAAAAAATTCATAAATTACATAACGTATTACTTTAGATAAAAATCTAGTCAGTAATTATTTGAGCAGCATGGCTCAGTGCACTAGTCACTTATACAAATCTCATTGACGGCCTTCTTGTAATGAGCGCTTTCGCTATTTTCCTCAGTCACGATATTGAGAAGTATGATTGATTAATATGACCCTAGAAATAGTGGCAATAACGAATAGACTAGGCCGCTTCCGTTTATTCGTTATTCGTTTATCCGTTTATTTCCTCTGAATATTGACAAAATACCAAAACTGCCAGTAGGTAAGAGTACTAGTTATATTAAAACGTAGTATGATTCGTCGATAATGAATGTGATATACTCAGGAAAATATACTTGTAGAGTTCTTCCTATACTTTTAGGATAGAAAAGTGTCTTTAAAAAAACGATGCGCCAAGTCCTTTTTTTAAGTATTTCTCGGGGGTTGATATTTTTATTTCAATGGTACGATTAAAATTTGGAAAATTCGTTGACTTGGCTCCTTTTTTGATATCACTCCTTTTCAGTGCTGAATTTTTAGATTTCTTCTATTTTTTTTTATAGTTAAAGAGACTTGGCTGGTATTTTTACACGGAGTGTTTTTTCTGGGTAAATTATACATGAAATATACATATACATAGTATACCTATAATGCCCTAAAAAAACGATTCGCCAAGTATTTTTTGATTTTCAAATAAAGTTTTGACTTGGCTAATTTTTTGATATCACTACTTTTCAGTGCAGAATTTTTAGATTTCATTATTTTTTTTAAGTTGAAGAGACTTAGCTGGTATTTTTACACGGAGTGTTTTTTATGGGGATATCACTACTTTTTTTAGTTTATTCTTACAACTTACGTGTGACACTTATCACATGAACAATTATTAAATCCTTTAAAAAAAATTACCCTTTACAATTGGGTTATTCTCATGAAAAAAACAAAGGTTTCATTCCAATCGGTCAACCCAGTTCCGAGATATGGCAACACGTCGGTTTTTTAAAATGGCCGCTGAACTTTCTGCACTGCCACATAGAATTTATAACTATAAATGATGTGTATCATTTTTAGCTTTCTGAATATGTATTTATTGTATAGGAGGGGATTATAATGATTTATAAATTTGAATGACGTCATTTCCGGCCTCATAAATAGGAAAATTCTAGTTTGACTGTTCCTATTCCATAGAGATGTCCTTCCGAATCGTTTGGCACTAGTTTCATACCGATCTGTCAACCAGTTATCGAGATATTACGTCGTTTCTTCCGATTTCAAAATGGCTGCTGAAATCACTGACCTCTTGAATTATAATTTAAACATGATTTCATTTTATTATAAGCAGTCTCAAATAGTATATTTATTGCATCAAAATTTAAATTTGTGCGATTTTTAAAATGTGTGACGTCATTCCCGGTTTCAGTATGGGAAACTGCAAGTATTATTGATGATAATACATAAAGTTGACCGTCTAAATTGTTAAGCGTTGGTTTCGTTTAAATCTATTAAGACGTTATTAAGATATGATGTCATTTCTGGTTTCAAAATGGCGGCTTCCGGTTGGTTTTATATCAAGTCAAATAATATCACAAAAGAACATACGTTACATAAATATCAAAATAATTGGATCAAATTTGTTGCCGAAATGCCAATCGATGAATTAAATTTCATGACGTCATTTCATGTTTCGTTAACATAAATTTTAGTCTGTTGCTATTGATTATCCATAAAGATGACCGTCCGAATCGTTTGGCGCTATTTTCGTTCCAATCGGTCAAGCCGTTGTTGAGATATGACGTCACTTCCGGTTTCAAAATGGCGGCACAAAAAATTCATGGGGTGAAGGTTAAATCAGACGCCAAAAGTGCACACATGGTAAAAATGTGAGATCAATCGGTTCAGCCGTTTAGGCTGTGGCCTGTTTACCGGATTTTAGCTCCAGCCTACTACTACTACTACTACTGAGATTATTACTAATTATTATTATGAAAACCGCCCTAAAACACTGTTTTCACGGCCCTCTAGCGTGCAAAGGGCGTAACCTATTGTTCCCAAATTTGGTATATGTTGTAGGGTGGGCCATAGCTCGAAATTAAGATATATCGCAACAAGGTGAGATTTCCCAATTTTAAGATCCAGTAGGCCGAAAATGCCACTTTGATGCTTACAGTAAAAGTGGGTTTGCTCCAGCCTTTATTTGAGAGTGTGCGCGCCGTACGACTTGGCTGGCGTGGAGCGACCGCTCCACTAGATATTTAGCTAATAAATTAGATAAACAGTGTTGATCTACATGAGGAGCTGCTTTTAATTTTGTTAATTTCAAATGCATTTTATCTCTGTGTCTAATAGATGATATAAGTCCCTTTGTTATCCAGGGTTTAATTTTTTTGTACTTCGAGTTACATTTAATATATTTTTTGTCACTAGCATAGTCGATGTGCGTTTTAACAATTGAGTTGAAGTTGGTTAAGGCTTGATTTACCTCAACGACATTTAATACTTCATTCCAATCTTCGTTTTCAAGGTTGGCGCAAAGTACATCATAATTTAGCACTTTTTTATAAACACTAAAGTCACCCTTCTGAGGTTTAAATGCATCTGAGGATTCTGAGGCATCATCCCACCCAAACATTATACAATAATGATCAGTGATAGTTGTTTCAAGCACGCATGATACAGCTGACTTGAAACTTTTAGTTTTAACAAAAATGTGGTCAATGCAAGTACCACTTTTCAATGTAACGCGTTTGGGGGTGCTTATCCAGTTAGTAAAACCTGCTGAACACAATATATTTAGATAGTCCTGTATCATTGTATTTTTTTCGTCGATCAAATTAAGATTTATATCATCTATTATTATCTGACGTGTGAAAGTATTGTTTTTAGTTAATGTTTGTTCAAGTTCTTTGACAAAACTTGCGGCATTAGCTGAAGGCGATCTGTAAATACAAAATATAGAGTAGCTCTCATTTAGATGCGTAAATGTAACATGTGCGGTGTTGGAATTCTCAATTAAACACTTATAATCAATGTGATAATCACCTATAAGGTCGCTTACAGTATCACCCCAGCAAACACATGACTGTCAGTTCTATGCTGGACCTGTATCATACCGATGACGGAGTGTCGTCAACGGCGATGGAGCGTCGCATGTAGATACCGATTAGATACACTACTGACAAGCGGATATATCACCACTCGGACAGTGTTCTGCTATCGGGCCAGTGCCGCACTGGCTGACACTATTCAGATATATCCGCGTGTGTCACAATGCCGGTGTCGGGCCGGTGTCTGTTGCCAGACACTATTCAGATATGTCCGCGATGTGTCACCATGTCCTTGTCGGGCCGGTGTCTACTGGCGGACACTCTGCGGATATGTCGGCACGGTGTCCACATTGTGCCGGGCCAATGTCGTCGGGAGCGCGCGCGTTTCGAACATGTTTTTCACGTGCCGTCGCATCTCTGTCGTACTGATGCCGGCCCGACACTCGTTGGACACAAATAGGACACTCTCAATTTGCCAACACAAGCCATGGCGGCCTATAGCATTTTCATGCATCATTTAGAAGAATTTAATAGTGAAACAAAAATCAAGACATATGCCTCATATTACAAGGAAACAGTCTGATTTTGCAAAATAGAGTAGATTTTGTATTTCTAATACATTTTATATCTTTTGATTGACGTTTTACCCATTCATATTTGTTTTAAATCAGTTTTAAAATTTGCTGTATCCGCACGATGTTGGCCCAGTGCAAAACCGACACAAAAAGGACATCAAGTATCAATTATCTTTCAATTGCACTATGCAGCACATCAATTATCAAGGTGAAGCTATATAAATATAAAGATTATTTCATATAGTTTATTAATCATCAACAGTTGTTTTAGAAAATCGCACATGAAATTTAAATTAAATGTTTTGTGTTGGTTATTTCAAAATAAATCGAAGGGTGGACTCGTGTCTCTTCGGTTCGGCCTTCGGGCTCGGGTTCAAGGTGGGGGAATGGTTCAAACCATTCCAACGGTTTTTGTCTTGGCTACACAAGTTTGATTTTTGACTCTCCACTCTAAGAAGCAAAGAAACAACTGCTAATCAACTGCTACCAACCAGAAAACAATTGTTAATTGCAGGGTAAGTAACAATTTGTGAACATGTAATGCAATAATGTAACTGTGTCTGTAAATGCACAAACAGCATGTAAAAACGTCCCGCACTACGCGTCTCGCAGTTTCCCTGTGAATTTATGTTGTATGCAGCAGATTCCGTACACGGGAACATACAGATAATTTTAGTTGTACTGATCTACATAGTTAAAGGCTTTATTACGTACATTTTGTTATACACAATTGAATAGGTACTATTTTAATTACCTAACGGTCAATATGTCACATTTTCGAAATTGAAAAACCATTTTGCTTGAGTTTTCATGGACAAATAATTCTATGTCTCAAATTTTTTTAATAGTAAGCATATTAGGTTATTTATTCGTCGTCTGATAGGCAGGATTTCAACCCCCCCCCCCCCCCCCCCCCCCCCATTGATCGTGTCGTGTCCATGCTTGCACAATGAGTAGGGAGCGGGAGGGTGGGGGAGTTGTTGCTTCCCTCCAAGGTTGCCTTGAACATTGTCAAATAGAAACGGACGGAGTACCTGCACTTAAAATGCGATGAATCACAATTCATTCATTCATCTTTGATGTGTAGATATAAGGAAAATTAATGTAGGTATGCAATATTTTTTTTTGAAAATCGGTCAACAATAGGTAAATTAGAAGTAAAATGTGAAAAATGATATCGTAACTTATTATTATGAACAGGTACGACGAATAATTTGAAAAATATCAACAAGGGGAAAAAATTATTTTGATTTGTGATAATATTATTGTATCTTGATTATTGTTTAAAGTGTTCGTTCATCAAGACAAGTTTTCAATTTGTATTTATTGTATGCAAATTGTTTGTGTTTCAGATGCTGTTCTCTGACATAAAATCCTACTCGACTGATAATGAAAGAAGATGTCTACGGCTGGTACCTTGGCTGTGAAACGAATCAGACTTGAATTTACGTTTCATTATTGTGCATTTGTCAATTCTAAAGCCAATAAATACATTGTTCGTTTAAAATCAAATGAATTGTTTCCGCCATTCGTATCCCTGAAATAATAAGTAAAAAATTGATCAATTAATTAATTACCAATAAATAATCAAATTATGAATAATTAGAAGGAAGGAGGGGGGGGGGGAGGGGGGGGGGGGAGATTTGGTGTATCCGCATTGTATCAGAAATGTAACGGATTGGTGTCCAAAACGTAACAGAATGGCGTCCAATATATATCAGAATGGCGTCCGAATGGCGTCCGAAAGATATCAGAATTCTGTCTGCACCGTGTCAGAATAGTGTTCGAAACGTATCGTTTTGATGCCGGTCCAGTATAGTACGCTCATCTAGTCTTTTAGTGAGTGTCATATTCGTGACGGAATAGACGCGGATATGTGACTGCTTGGTGTCCGCTGTCCGATAACAAATAGGAGGCGGCCCGGCGGACACAATTTTGACGGGCCAGTGCCAACGTGCGACACCGGACCGGCGCCGTTGGTAGGCATCGGCCCGGTACAAATCTGACACTCTGTGTTTGCTGGGACAATACCATCACAATGCGTGTGCTTGCGTTAAAATAATTCGTTTTGTAACCCTCTATTTGATAAGGCTCATTTTCTATTAAGTGGGTTTCAGTTAGTACAATAATATGAAATTTAAAGTTAAATTGGCTCAACATAACACAAAATTCATCAAAATGAACTCTAATGCTTCTAATGTTCTGATGCACTATCTTCATTCCATTCACATGTTTATATAACTCATTAACTTTAGGAATGCTGTTTACTGTATTATTGTTATGACAACTTTCGAGAAATGTACCGGCTAGATCTATTCGATCAGATATATTGGACAGCTCCATTTCGGAGAAAAATGTTATTGTTTGTTTGCTAGCTGTACCTTTATTTCTTGCCCAGATCTTGTTGAACTTGTTTCGTGGCAGAATCCCCGGCATTAGTCGCACGCCCGACCGGAATGTCCGCTGGTTTTGTTATCAGAATTGTTGGCGAATTTTCACTCTGACGCAAGAAAACTTTCCCATTTCTGGTCCAAGCATATTTGTAGCCTAGCTTCTTTGCATTGCGAGCCAACCAAAATAGATTTTTATTCATTTGGGTTAAATGTTCGTTAACAATTATTTGAGAGGTTGCGTTATTGTATTAGATGTCGCTTGCAAGTAGTTTAGATTTATTCTTCCTGCCAGACATAATTGCCTCCTTGTGTCTGCGTGAGTAAAGCTTTGCAATGATAGGTGCTGGAATATTCTTATTGTCTGCTTTCTTCTTAAGTCTATGACACAATTCAATGTCGACTTCATTTATGTCAAGGCAACCGTATGCTTGAGCTATATCAACGACTATCTCATAAACGTTCTCATTTCTTGATTCAGGGACTCCATGTATTTCTATATTAAAGTTTTTTGAATACTGTTCCATATCATTCAGTTTATATTTAAGAGATTCGTTATCTTCGTGCAGTTTTTTGTTCTCCTTTTTACACATGTTTATTTCAGAAATCAGCGTTTCAATCTTATTATTTTGACTTTTGCATTCTTTTAGTAATTCATCATACGTCTCGGCTTAGAAGTTCAATGACTTCGTTATATCTTTTAAAGCCAGGAAAATGCTTTTTAAGGCTTTAGACACCGATTCAAAATTTGGATCTACCTTATCGAAGTCCAACGAAGCGAGAGGATCTTGCTCATCTTGAGAACCGGTGAAAGTACTCGGTGATTCACTGAACGTCCTCCCTTACAATATACGTCTGCTCACTGCCACTGCCACTGACTCAAATCGCAGTGTTCCAACGCGGGTTCCAACGCGGGTTCCAACCGTGGGTTCCAACCGTGGGTTGCAACCCAGTGTGATAGCCACTTAAGCAACAACATGGCATTTTCGGCCTACTGGATCTTAAAATTGGAAAATCTCACATTGTTGCGAAATATCTTAATTTCGAGCTATGGCCCACCCCACCATGTATACCAAATTTGGGAACAATAGGTTTATCCATTAGCGAGCTAGAGGGCCGTGAAAACAGTGAAATTACACCACTTTCATCATCTTCTTCTTCTTCAGATGATATCAGGGAACGTTGCTATCACCGCCGCAGCCTAAACGGATGAACCGATCGCTCTGAAATTTTTACCACATGTGCACTTTTGGCGTTTGAGGTGCCTTTTTATAAAACCAACCGGAAGCCGCCATTTTGAAACCGGAAGTGACGTCATATCTCGAAAACGGCTAAACCGATAGGAATGAGATTTAGGCCAATCGATTCAGACGGTCATCTACATGGAATATCCATAGACAAAACATAAATTTATTAATACTGAAACCGGAAATGACGTCATAAATATGCAAAATTTTACTAAATTACCTCTTATTACAATAACTACATATTCAGAAGGCCTATAATGTTACATACGTTTTATATATAATCATTCTAGTTAGCAGTGGTATCAGACGCCATTTTGTTAACCGGAAGTGATGCCATATCTCGATAACGGCTGGACCGATTGGAACGGAGCTTTAGCTTTTCTTCATGTATTAACATTTTAAGCATTATTTAATATTAAACGCAACTTTTCTTAGTATACAAATCGGAAATGGCTTATTTTTTAAAGGAATTAGTCATTACTGCTCCGATATGTGTTACAAGTTGTGAGAATAAACTAAAAAAATTAGTGATATCCCCATAAAAAACACTCCGTGTAAAAATTCCAGCCAAGTCTCTTCAACTTAAAAAAATAGAAGAAATCTAAATATTCAGTACTGAAAAGTAGTGATATCAAAAAATGGGCCAAGTCAAAACCTAATTTTAAAAACCAAAATATACTTGGCGCATCGTTTTTTACGGCATTAAAGGGTAGGTAGATTTTATGTTTATTACACATCTGGCCTATACGTCTCAGCAATCTAGGTATTATATGCACGATGCGCCAAGTATATTTTGGTGTTAAAAATTAGGTTTTGACTTGGCCCATTTTTGATATCACTACTTTTCAGTGCTGAATATTAAGATTTCTTCTATTTTTTTAAGTTGAAGAGACTTGGCTGGAATTTTTACACGGAGTGTTTTTTATGGGTCTTCTTTAGATGATGATGATGATGATGATGATGATATCAGGAAACACCGCTATCACCGCCACAGCCTAAACGGCTTAGCCGATCGATCAAAAATTTTCACCACATGTGCACTTTTGGCGTCTGAGGTGCCTTTTTATAAAATCAACCGGCAGCCGCTATTTTGAAACCGGAAGTGACGTCATATCTCGTAAACGGCTAGACCGATCGATATAAAACTAGCGCCAAATGATTCAGACGGTCATTTATTATGGAATATCAGTAGTTAAAGAAAAAATGTACTATTGCCGAAAACGGAAATGACGTCATAAAAATGAAGAAGCATTCTTTAATTACCTCTAAATATAATAACTACATAATCAGAAGGCTTATAATGATACATAACATTTATAGACATAAAATCTAGGTGGCAGTTATTTCAGCCGCCATTTTGAAAACCGGAAGTGATGCCATATCTCGTAAACGCCTAGACCGATTGGAACGCTGCTTTCGCTTTTATTCATGGAATATCACTTTAAGCTTATATTTAGAATCAACACATTTTTCTTAGTAACCAATTCGGAAATGGCGTATTTTTTTAAACGAATTAGTCGTTGTTGCTCCGATATGTGTTACAAGTTGTGTAAATAAACTAAAAAAATTAGTGATATCCCCATAAAAAACACTCCGTGTAAAAATAGCAGCCAAGTCATCTTCAACTATAAAAAAAATAGAAGAAATATAAAAATTCATCACTGAAAAGTAGTGATATCAAAAATTGGTCCAAGACAACACTTCATTTTAAAAACCAAAATATACTTGGCGCATCGTGTATAGGTATAAAAAGTATATGACAAAAATAAATTTTACGTCTAATATATAAATATATAAAATAAATAAATATATAACAAAAATAAATTTTACGTCTAATATATAAATAGATATATAAATATATTAGACGTAAAATTTATTTTTGTTATATATTTATTTATTTTATATATTTATATATTAGACGTAAAATTTATTTTTGTCACATACTTTTTATACATTTACACGATGCGCCACGTATATTTTGATTTTTAAAACGAAGTGTTGACTTGGCCCATTTTTTCATATATCACTACTTTTCAGTGATGAATTTTTAGATTTCTTATATTTTTTTATAGTTGAAGTGACTTGGCTGCTATTTTTACACGAAGTGTTTTTTATGGGGTTATTCTTACATGTTGTTTTTAAAATCAAGTTTAAATATATTAGTAGATCTGAGACCTTAAATCGTTTAGTTCCCTAATATGTAACATCAAATACATTTTCTAAATTTTCAAAAATATAATTAATTCATTGTGTGAATGAGATGGCACCAAAATGGTGTAAATATTACATACAAAATAATATGATAAATAAAGTTATTACGTAAATACGTTCTTAATGAAATGCCTTGTGAAATTCATTGATTGTCAGGAAACTTCAGATAATGGAGTAACTCTGAGTACACGGCTTTCTCTGTTGGATCTCACTATGAAATGGTATTAAATTCTTCAAAGAATAAAATTCGTCGCTAAAAATATCGACAAATTAATCAAAGGATAATTGTCTTTATTTTTCAAAGCTTTGATAGACGCATTATTTTATTAACAGACACCTTGTCATCTTCAACAGATTGTTAATATTGTGAGCTTTTTCTTCTTTTCTCTCCGAGAGCCAATTAGCTTTGATGAATCATTCCACAATCTCTTTCTCTCCGCTGTTTCGTGTTCGAGTGAGGCCAAGGAAGCAACCCGCAACACACCCATGTACAGCGGGCAGCATCGTGTTGAGTGAATCATTATCACAATCTCTTTCTCTCCGCTGTTTCGTGTTCGAGTGAGGCCAAGGAACGCAACCCGCAACACACCCATGTACAGCGGGCAGCATCGTGTTGAGTGAATCATTATCACAATCTCTTTCTCTCCGCTGTTTCGTGTTCGAGTGAGGCCAAGGAACGCAACCCGCAACACACCCGTGTACAGCGGGCAGCATCGTGTTGAGTGAATCATTATCACAATCTCTTTCTCTCCGCTGTTTCGTGTTCGAGTGAGACCAAGGAAGCAACCCGCAACACACCCGTGTACAGCGGGCAGCATCGTGTTGAGTGAATCATTATCACAATCTCTTTCTCTCCGCTGTTTCGTGTTCGAGTGAGGCCAAGGAAGCAACCCGCAACACACCCATGTACAGCGGGCAGCATCGTGTTGAGTGAATCATTATCACAATCTCTTTCTCTCCGCTGTTTCGTGTTCGAGTGAGGCCAAGGAACGCAACCCGCAACACACACATGTACAGCGGGCAGCATCGTGTTGAGTGAATCATTATCACAATCTCTTTCACTCCGCTGTTTCGTGTTCGTGTGTGGCCAAGGAAGCAACCCGCAACACACCCGTGTACAGCGGGCAGCATCGTGTTGAGTGAATCATTATCACAATCTCTTTCTCTCCGCTGTTTCGTGTTCGAGTGAGGCCAAGGAACGCAACCCGCAACACACCCGTGTACAGCGGGCAGCATCGTGTTGAGTGAATCATTATCACAATCTCTTTCTCTCCGCTGTTCCGAGTTCAAGTGAGGCCAAGGAACGCCACCCGCAACACACCCGTATACAGCGGGCAGCATCGTGTTGAGTGAATCATTATCACAATCTCTTTCTCTCCGCTGTTTCGTGTTCGAGTGAGGCCAAGGAACGCAACCCGCAACACACCCATGTAAAGCGGGCAGCATCGTGTTGAGTGAATCATTATCACAATCTCTTTCTCTCCGCTGTTTCGTGTTCGAGTGAGGCCAAGGAAGCAACCCGCAACACACCCATGTACAGCGGGCAGCATCGTGTTGAGTGAATCATTATCACAATCTCTTTCTCTCCGCTGTTTCGTGTTCGAGTGAGGCCAAGGAACGCAGCCCGCAACACACCCGTGTACAGCGGGCAGCATCGTGTTGAGTGAATCATTATCACAATCTCTTTCTCTCCGCTGTTTCGTGTTCGAGTGAGGCCAAGGAACGCAACCCGCAACACACCCATGTACAGCGGGCAGCATCGTGTTGAGTGAATCATTATCACAATCTCTTTCTCTCCGCTGTTTCGTGTTCGTGTGTGGCCAAGGAAGCAACCCGCAACACACCCGTGTACAGCGGGCAGCATCGTGTTGAGTGAATCATTATCACAATCTCTTTCTCTCCGCTGTTTCGTGTTCGAGTGAGGCCAAGGAAGCAACCCGCAACACACCCGTGTACAGCGGGCAGCATCGTGTTGGGTGAATCATTATCACAATCTCTTTCTCTCCGCTGTTTCGTGTTCGAGTGAGACCAAGGAAGCAACCCGCAACACACCCGTGTACAGCGGGCAGCATCGTGTTGAGTGAATCATCATCACAATCTCTTTCTCTCCGCTGTTTCGTGTTCGAGTGAGGCCAAGGAAGCAACCCGCAACACACCCGTGTACAGCGGGCAGCATCGTGTTGGGTGAATCATTATCACAATCTCTTTCTCTCCGCTGTTTCGTGTTCGAGTGAGACCAAGGAACGCAACCCGCAACACACCCGTGTACAGCGGGCAGCATCGTGTTGAGTGAACCTGGCACCTCCATCATCAAGTGATCAATACAAAACGAACGCGACTCACTGGGAAATATTTCTCAGTGGAAAGTGGATTTAAAATACCCTTCGAGTTTTTTTCAGGTGTGCACATATTGATCCCACAATTATAATAAATTTAACTAGGAATACGCTCAGTGTAACGTTTTGATAAGCGAGCACCGATACGCGCAACACCTTTTAAAGCAATTTCGGAAAGCAATCGTACCGTATTAAATTGAAAAAAAAAATACTAAACCAAATGATAAAAAAAAATTACAAAATCAGGTAGTTCGTGATTTTTAAACTAGGAAAACGCTCAGTGTAACGCGTTGATGAGCGGGCACAGAATATGCAACATCCCCAGTCACGATACACGACACGGCACACGATGATTTTCTCTGCAACTTTTCAATATCCACATATACCGGGTGGCCCAAAAAAAAACGTCCAATGGGCGAGACACCGCTGTGAATAAAATACTGCAGATATGAGTCCAAAAATGTAATATGTTATAACAAACATACCAATGATATGATGTAGAGGATCAGAGCCCTTGATAGATGTATGTGGATCCGGTGCGGTTCTTGCTCTGTTGGTTGCTTGTGCTGGCCCTGAAAAGGGCCGTTCGCAGCGACGTTTCGAGGCACTTGCTGTCCTCATCCTCAGGCAGGCTGGGGTAGAACGTCGCTGCGAACGGCCCTTTTCAGGGCCAGCACAAGCAACCAACAGAGCAAGAACCGCACCGGATCCACATACAAACATACCAATGTTTGATGTGTGAAAGTTTCAAAAACATTCCTTGTGTAGGAAAAAAGTTACAGCTGTTCGAATTTGGTTGTTGAAAAATCGATTATACGGAGCTTAAAGAGCGCGCATTCAGAAAGAGTACACTGGCATGGACACCTTTATTTTCAACACTACTAATGATATCAGGCTGAAAATTTCAAATATTATTCATTACATATGAATATGTATTGTATACAAATTTCAATACATTTGAATGAGTGGAACGAAAGTTATGGTATTTTGAAGTTGAGCTTGAAAACAGAAAATATTGGAGATAATTTTACTTCTAAAATTAACATGTGAAATAAAACTTGAGAAATTATCTCTGCGTGTATTCTGATTTTTAAGCGCAAACTCTAGATAACATAACTTTCGTTACATTGATTCAAATGAATTGAAATTTTACACAATCGATAGTAATATATTTTGAATTACATATGAAATTTTCAGCTTAATATAGTGAGCAGTTTTGAGTAAACAGCGTCCCGGGCATTGGACATTTTCTGGACGCATGATTTTTTAGCTCAGTATAATCGATTTTCCGACAACAAAATTCGAACAGCTGTAACTTTTTTTCTATAATAGGTATGATGTTAAAACTTTTACATATTATACCTTGGTATGTTTTGTATAATGGGTGTAATTATCAGCCTAATATGTGCAGTAGTTTCGTCACAATGATGTCTCGCCCGTTGGACGTTTTTTTTAGCCACCCTATACTCTGGATGATTAACTGATCCATTGTGTCGTGAAGTCTTACCTACATACTTTTCCCAGAATCTCTTGTGACATCCCATACTAAACTCGTAAAATTACAATTATTACTTGACTGATTGGGCTTACAATACGTAAAATTAAAGATTAAGTTGGTCTTGATCACCATGCAAAATTTGAACTTAATCGGAACATTTTGATTGTCGACCAATCAGAAGATATTATTTAAACTTATAACCAATAGGAGGATTTGGCCTTCGTACTGCCAAAGATAATTAGTACTGCATCCCATTTGATATGCGCTAGTTTTACTATAAATTGTGGACTGCTTGGCTGCTCTACAGGCCTTGGAGCGAAGCTTAAAGAAGGCAGGGGTTGAAAATGAAGTATACATTGTCAAATATTTCAAGATTATCGAATAAAATGTTCCTAAAATGACAAAAACTTTTGAAAATAACGATAGATAAGACTAAAAATTGGCAAAAATACCTAAAATGATTGCACCAATGACCATGCGAAGTTTTATGTTGATCGGTCAATCTGTTCTTGTTTCAATTTCAAAAATCACATGGAAAATGGTTTTAAATTTTTACCAATGGGAGGATTTGGATGCATTTTTGTATGATTGGGTAAAATGTTGGTTGAAATGTTTTTGCTAAATTTTAAATTGTCGGAGCAACCAATCGAAAGATAATTTTTTTAAAACTTGAACCAATCACAGGAGCCCATTCAACAACGATCCCAGGGACCGCATAGATTATGTTGGCATATGTGCAAAGTTTCAGATCGATTGAATGTGCGGTTTAACCTGGACTGTGCGGACAAAAAAAAACAAAAAAAACACATAGAGAAAGTGTCATAAGAGTACCGTGGTGACGCTCGCTACGCTCGCTCAATAATAGTTTGGTCAAACAAAATTTATTAGTGGCATAATTAATGGACATCCCTTTATATGAAAACGTAGTATACTTATTGTGTCAACCAGTAATTACTGTACCAATAGTATTTATGAAGATTTCCCCCCACGCAAGAGGTAGGGTTCATCTTGGAGTATATTACAATTGATTAAGATAGAAAGAGGCGCTATCTTCCCCCAGATCCTCATATCCTCACGCCAGATTCAATCAAAAAGTGTATAAATTCTTTAAAAAAAAGCCATGCGAGGCGTCTAACGCCTTCATCCTCGCGGGTTAGACATCACATTTTTGGAAGTGTCTGTGATTAAAGCTTCGTCCAATCATGGAGTTTTAATGTCTTACGATGGAGTGGAATCTTAAATGGCGGTGAGCGTACATCCGTTTCGAGATGTGGCGGCCATGTTGTCACTCGAAACGCGCCATCTTCAAGCTTAGTAAATATAAACATAACGTAATATCCCATAAAATAAAACAAGTCCCCCCTACACTGAATCCCGAGAAAATGATTGTATAAAAAGCGAACAATCACAAATATGTTCGTAAACAGCACAGTTTGACACATGTGGATCGACGAACATGGCCGCCGTTAGTTCCATAACCTCACTCGCGAGTTCAATTTCCCGAGATAGGTCTCCAGTACGCAGTACTATTACATACTTTTACTGCCGTACCAACCATAAAGCACCATAGTGACATTTTTGAAAATATGGAGTTATTGGTATCGTTGGAATCAGCAGATCATTTCCTATCTATTGTGCTTGTTAAGAAAACCCTAAGTCAACTTTCAATGGGTCAAAACATGGTTTGAAGTTGTGGGTGATATCGAAAAATGCCGTCAGTACAATACTAATAGAGTACTATGGGTAGATGGGGCTTTTTACACGAGTATCGACACCAGAAAAATCAGGTCGATGCATTTGGACTAAGCATCTAGCATTGAAACGGTTGATAACAATACTCCAGTAAAAAGCCCTAAATGCCAAAAAGATAGTTAAGGGATGAAAATGCCAAAAAATCGTCATATGCAGATAAAGCACAAAATTTCATGTCATCTAGCACTTAAAAATATATTAAAAGTTAATTTTAAGGCATGGAAGAGATTGAAACACATTTTGTAAATTTTCTCGGAACAAGATTTGTGTCACTTGGGTGCTTTATGGTTGGTAGGGCAGATTTCAACTCCATGGTCCAATGATTTTAAGAGAAGCGAACTCCATTGAGCGCCTCATCTGAATTAGCTGCGGGATGCCAAACTGTTTAATCCTCCACTGCTTCATGTGAGCTCTGTTCTCAGCTTTCAATGCGCTTATCACTTCATCACAATACCAAGATTGATTTTAGATGGCTTCACAGACACCTTAGGGACGAGCTCATCAAGTACTTTGTAGAAGTTTTCGCAACTCACGTTGGCAATGTGTTCCAGGCAATTACATTAATTCTCCGTACACTCGATTCTATTCGCACGCTTCCAGCTATATGCTACCCTAATGTGCGGTTTACTGTAAGCCAATTGACATGGAAACTTTATCGTAGTTGTCAGAGGCGTATGATCTGATGCTACAAGTGGAGAGTCACAAGGAGAGGATTAAATAGTTTGTGCCTCTAGGCTAATTCAGATGAGGCTCCCCCCCCCCCCCCCCCGGGAAACAATTCCATTATGTCAATTTCAATGGTGCTATTTTCATTGCACGACGCTAAAATCACAGAAACTTTATAAAATGGGATGTCTAACCCGCAAGAATGAAGGCGTTAGACGCCCCGCAGGCCAATTTTTTGAATGTTCCATATCCCCACTGGCCACTTCTTATTACAAATACCACAGTGATTATTGTCTTGACAACAGTTTACCACGTTTTCATATTACTTCGTGTTGAAAGTTTGTTATGATTTCATATATTTTTTAAATCAAAATTTAGAATGTATTAGACGCCGCAGCGCCCCCAGGAAGATGGCGCCTCTAGGAAGATGGCGCCTCTAGGAGACTAAATAGCCTGGGTAATCCGCTTCTGGGTGTCACATATAGCCAAGTCAATAGCAAGTTCAGAAGAGATGGATAACATGCGATCTAAGTGATGACCATTGAAGAAAACTGATGCAGATTGTAGACATTTAGAATGTTGAGGAAGTCTGTGACAGCATCAACATTGGTGTTAACTCTTAGGTCTGGGACTAGAAAAGTAGCATTCGGAGTGGGAGACCAGAAGACTTGGGGCAGATTGAAATCCCCACATAGAACAACTTTATCATTCCTCTTCACAACGTTTTCTACCAGGTCAAGAGATTCTCTCAGAACTTCGATGTCTTCTATATGACAGGCAGGGCCGTATTAAAACCTTCGTAGGCCCTAGGCAGTACTTTTTTCGTAGCCCCCCCCCCCCCCCTCCCACCTGTCCGAAATATTTTAATTTTTCCAGTAGTTAATTTGTAAAATAATAAGCGGGGAGACGATCAATGATCTTTAGTGCTATGCTGAAGAAAACAATGGGCATGGGCGTCCGCAGGATTTCTGCCAAGTGGGAGAGGCAAGGTAAACAATAGGTGACGGGTTAAGGGGGACGTGGGGGGCCCCTAGAGCGTTTTTTGTTTTTTGGACACTTTGAAATCAATTTTGAGACGTTATGAGGTTTATTTGATTGAAATATAAAACACTTTTTTTAATTTTGCACTTTGGGGTGGGACACATGTTCAAACCTTCCCCGCAGGGCATCTTTTGTTTTTTTGACGCTTTGAAATCAATTATCTGGCACTTTCGTAGGGCCCAAAAGCTTCGTAGGCCCTAGGCAGACTGCCTATGCTGCCTTATGGATAATACGGCCCTGGTGACAGATGATTGGCAGATATACACATCACAAAAACATCGATTTATTTGTGTTATTAATGATAGTATTGAAGTAAAATAACATGATTACACTACGAACTCGTATGCATGTTTTTAGATTATTTTCACGATTCATAATATATTATTGAAATTAAATCTAGTGGAGCGGTAGCTCCACTCAGCCAAGTCTTACCGTACACTCACAGTCACTCAACATACCGTAAATGCCTATATAAACTGAGGAGCAGACCAACTACTTTTACTGTAAGCAACAACATAGCATTTTCGGCCAACCGGATCTCAACAATGGAAAATCTCTCATTGTTGTAAAATGTCTTAATTTTGAGCTATGGCCCACCTGACAACATCTAGTGGAGCGGTCGCTCCACCCAGCCAAGTCGTACTATACACTCACAGTCACTCAACATACCGTAAATGCCTAATAAACTGAGGAGCAGACCAAACACTTTTACTGTAAGCAACAACATGGCATTTTCGGCCTACTGGATCTCAAAATTGGTAAATCTCACATTGTTGCGAAATATCTTAATTTCGAGCTATGGCCCACCCCACTACATATACCAAATTTGGGAACAATAGGTTATGCCATTTGCGCGCTAGAGGACCGAGAAAACAGTGAAATTACACCACTTTCTGATTCTGAAGATGATGATGATTCTGATGATATCACGAAACGTCGCTATCACCGCCACAGCCTAAACGGCTAAACCGATCGACCTTAAATTTTTACCACATGTGCACTTTTGGCGTCTGAGGTGCCTTTTTATAAAACCAACCGGAAGCCGCCATTTTGAAACCGGAAGTGACGTCATAACTCAAAAACGTCTGGACCGATTAGAACGAAATTAGCGCCATTCGATTAAGATGGTCATCTTTATGAAGTATCAATAAAAAAAATATTATTTTCTTATTTTCTAAACCGGAAGTGACGTCATAAATACGCAATATTTAACTTATTTCAACAAATTATACTTAAAATACGTACATAATTAACTTACATTGTAACATAGACAATACAATTTATATATTCAAGGTAGCAGTGTTCTCGGCCGCCATTCCTGAAACCGGAAGTGACGTCATATATCTAAAACGCCTGTACCGATTGCAACTGAACTAGCTCCTGCGTATTCATTCTGCTATTTATTTGAAAAATCAATTGTGAAAAATGAATAAATAAATTAATGGTACCGGAAATGGCGGCAGGAACCACTAAATGAAACCGGAAGTGACGTCATATATTACAAACGGCATGACCGATTTTACGGAAATATAGGGATTAGGAATTCAGATGGTCGTTCATGAAGGTATCAACTAGATAAAACTAGATTGTTTTCTTATTACCTATACCGGAATTCGGCCGCTATTTCAAAACCGGAAGTGACGTCATGTATCGAAAACGGCTGGATCGATTATAACGAAACTTAAGCTATTCTTCTTGGATAATCATTTTCATCTTATACCAAACGCAACTTTTCATAGTAACCAAATCGGTTGAGGCGTATTTTTTTAAAGAAATTAGTCCCTGCTCGGACATGTGCTACAAGCTGTATGAATAAACTAACAAAAGAAGTGATATCCCAGAAAAAACACTCCGTGTAAAAATACCAGCCAAGTCTCTTTAACTATAAAAAAAAATAGAAGAAATCTAAAAATTCAGCACTGAAAAGGAGTGATATCAAAAAAGGAGCCAAGTCAACGAATTTTCCAAATTTTAATCGTACCATTGAAATAAAAATATCAACCCCCGAGAAATACTTAAAAAAAGGACTTGGCGCATCGTTTTTTTAAAGACATTTTTCTATTCTTAAGCTTATGCCACTCACATACTACGTAGTTCAGAAATGCCTAGAAAAATTGGGACAAAACTTTCAAATTAAATATTGAACATTCTGTAAAATATTTTAAATTTAAATATAAGTACGCAAAGAAACATAGCATTGTCTTACAAGCAATAAATACAGAACAGTTGTGTTTGTGATTGGTAGGTACCTATAGTTTTGTGGGTACATCAACATACCTACTACAGCATTATACTTTGAACCTTCTCGCCGTGTAATTAATTGCTATTAATTAACATTTTATACCAAAAAAAATTCATAAATTACATAACGTATTACTTTAGATAAAAATCTTGTCAGTAATTATTTGAGCAGCATGGCTCAGTGCACTAGTCACTTATACAAATCTCATTGACGGCCTTCTTGTAATGAGCGCTTTCGCTATTTCCCTCAGTCACGATATTGAGAAGTATGATTGATTAATATGACCCTAGAAATAGTGGCAATAACGAATAGACTAGGCCGCTTCCGTTTATTCGTTATTCGTTGATCCGTTTATTTCCTCTGAATATTGACAAAATACCAAAACTGCCAGTAGGTAAGAGTACTAGTTATATTAAAACGTAGTATGATTCGTCGATAATCAATGTGATATACTCAGGAAAATATACTTGTAGAGTTCTTCCTATACTTTTAGGATAGAAAAGTGTCTTTAAAAAAACGATGCGCCAAGTCCTTTTTTTAAGTATTTCTCGGGGGTTGATATTTTTATTTCAATGGTACGATTAAAATTTGGAAAATTCGTTGACTTGGCTCCTTTTTTGATATCACTCCTTTTCAGTGCTGAATTTTTAGATTTCTTCTATTTTTTTTTATAGTTAAAGAGACTTGGCTGGTATTTCTACACGGAGTGTTTTTTCTGGGATTGTTTATACCATAACGTATGGGCTCAATAAATTAGCCCTGCCATCAAAACAACATATAACTTTTGAACGTGATGAACTCAAAACGCTTTGAGGTCGAAAATGACGTCATAAATATGCTAAATGACGCCATTAATATGCTAAATGACACTAAATTCCCCAATCTATACTTTTAAATAGATATTTAGAAACATACATTGTGAATAATTATAAATTCAAGATTACAGTGTACTCGGCCGCCATTTGCAAAAACCGGAAGTGACGTCATATATCGAAAACGGCTGTACCGATTGCAACTAAATTATGTAATTATGTAGGACTTATATTTTTGAATTAAAGACGACATTATTTTCGACCGCCATTGTTAAAACCGAAAGTGACGTCATATGTCGAAAACGGCTGTACCGATTGCAACTAAATTATCTAATTATGTTGGACTTATAATTATGAATTCAAGCCCAGCAAACACAAGAGTGCACGCCTTGTATCATTTTTGTACCTTCATGCGGTGTTGTATTTGTGTTGTACAGAAGTTACTGGGCCGGCAAAATCATGTCCCGAAAATATGCACATTTTCCATCATGTACAGCGTGCACCAACCCAGTTGCGGACCAGCATCTTTCTTGCACAAAACCAACTGCCATGAAAAGATACCTCGCCGTTAACTTACTTGCACTAATCTTGCAGCCATGAAAGGCACACTCCCAAAACCGGGCGTGCATCGTCCGTGCGGATTGTGTGCACAAAATTTGCGCCAACGAAACGGCATCTTTCTTGCACTTGCTTTTTCGCATGTAAAACGCTAGTTCCAAATTTAGCTACGGTGATCGCTACTAGTTCATGTTGCCGTATTTAAAACAAACATTATAGTATTCAAAATCGAAAAAATTATCTCGTTTTATACAAGGAGGTAGTTTGTATTGTGTGATAGAAGACATTGCAATTAGATCATGAAAGACAATTTTATGAGACATACACTGGATTCGAACTCCGGTCGTCGATTTGGCGCGCTCCCGATGTATCCACTCCTCCACGGTGACGATGGAGCTTCGAGGGTGAAATAAGACATTTGACCGGCGAGCGAGCGCGAGCGATCGTACGACACAATTCTGATACAAAACGGGTACCTACTGCTGGGGCACTCCAATACCGCGCAATTCAATTTGTTTAAAAGAATGCATTAAATATCATAGTATTTTCAATTTCCTCATCAATTTTATCATAAAATAATTTTTTTATGTTATTAATTTGTACAGTGCAAAGAAATTAATATAATGAGCATAACAAATAAAATGTGTTCATAATTAAAACATCCCGTTAAAATATTGATACATGAAATTATTATATACGTCATGACAGTCCAATTCATACTTATATAATTAATTTTATATTTAAGTAACATTGAAATACTTGATTTCTTGTGGATGACCGTATACAATATTTGTACCACGCCGGCACCATTGCGTGCACTTTTCGTGCACTTTATATTTAAAATGCTCATTTTGAAGACTTATTGCGAGTATTAACTGAAAAAAACACACGGACATGTATTGGGATGTGAAATAATACAACTGATATAGATTAGAATTGATTTCGCATAGATATATTCACGTTTTCTTTATTTATATTTTCGCTTTAAATTATCTAAACACATCCATAGCGTGACTATACAGATTGGGTAGGCAAGAAAGTGGAACGAATAACAGCGTTGTACAACATTGGGCCAGCAATGGTTTTGCATGTTTCCGATAGAGTTGTTTCGCAACGCAAGAAACATGCACTCCTGTTGATACCAGCCCAGCATTGTTGAGTGCACTCCTTGTGTGTATACAATAAACATGCACGTCGGTCAACACCGGCCCGGTATTGTTGCGCGTGCAGCTTCTGGTATGCAAGAAACATACACGTCGGTCAACACTGGCCCGGTATTGTTGCGCTTGCAGTATTTCTGTATACAAGAAACATACACGTCGGTCAACACTGGCCCGGTGACGTTGCGTGTGTAGTTTTTCGGTATACAAGAAACATGCACGTCGGTAGACACTGGCCCGGTATTGTTGCGCGTGCAGCTTCTGGTATGCAAGAAACATACACGTCGGTAGACACTGGCCCGGCATTGTTGCGCGTGTAGTTTTTGGTATACAAGAAACATGCACGTCGGTAGACACTGGCCCGGTATTGTTGCGCGTGCAGCTTCTGGTATGCAAGAAACATACTCGTCGGTAGACACTGGCCCGGCATTGTTGCGCGTGTAGTTTTTGGTATACAAGAAAAATGCACGTCGGTAGACACTGGCCCGGTATTGTTGCGCGTGCAGCTTCTGGTATGCAAGAAACATACACGTCAGTAGACACTGGCCCGGTATTGTCGCGCGTGCAAATAAATTGCAGTGTTGTACGCGGGTACAGGCCCAACATACAAAAGGTACACTCTCTGAAGGTGCAATTTATGTGTGTAGACGAACAGATATCTTTCTTGTATCAACCGTACAACGCCCAACACTTTCCTTGCACATGATGCGTCGGGAAGGCACAATTAAGGTACAAAGCGTGCAGTGCTGTGTTTGCTGGGAGACAACATTATTTCTGGCCGCCATATTTAAAACAGGAAGTGACGTCATTTATAGAAAACAGATGTACCGATTGCAACTAAATTATGTAATTATATAGCCCTTATATTTATGGATTCAAGATGACATTATTTTCGGCCGCTATTTCAAAACCGGAAGTGACGTCATATATCGAAAACAACTGCCGAGATTGCAGCTTAATTATTCAATTATGTTGCACTTTTATGAATTCAAGGCGGCAGTATTATTGAGCGCCATTTTTTAAACTGGAAGTGAAGTCAGATATCGAAAACGTCTGGACAGATTGTAACGAAACTTAGACTATTCTTCTTGGATAATCATTTTAAGCTTGTACCAAATGCAACTTTTCTTACTAACCAAATCGGTTGAGGCGTATTTTTTTAAAGAAATTAGTCCTTGGTAGGACATGTGCTACAAGCTGTATGAATAAACTAACAAAAGAAGTGATATCCCAGAAAAAACACTCCGTGTAAAAAAGGCAGCCAAGTCTCTTTACTTTAAAAAAATTCAACACCGAAAAGGAGTGATATCAAAAAAGAAGCCAAGTCAATGACATTTCCAAATATTTAATAGTATCTTTAAAATAAAAGTATAAACACCGAGAAATACTTTACAAAAGGACTTGGCGCATCGTTTTTTTAAAGACATTTTTCTATTCATAAGCATATGCCATTTATATACAACCGTCATTTAGAATTTTTAGAATAATAGGGACACATCTTTTAATTACATATTATACATACCTTCTGTAAAATATTTTCTATTTGAATATATACGCTATGAAACTTGTTGCCTATGTTTTCTATAAATACACAATAGTTATCTTCGTAATATTGTTTCGTGGTCAACATAATTAAGTCTCATGCGTTATACCTTCGCATCATGAAATACATTTCTATTAATCCGCATTTTATAACAATACATTTCACAAAGTACACAGAGACGGCACATGGAATTTCTTTAAATTTTTTAACTTTATACACTTGACACTTCAAAAATATATAATAGTGTTCCATAGATAGTTAGTAATTATTTTACAACGTTTCATGATTTCCCTCAATCAAGATCAAATTATGAAAACATACCCTTCTAATATCACCATATTAACAGTGCTATAAAAATATAAATGAGCCCACTTCCAATTGTTATTTAATTCTTCCACCCTTACATTACTTATCTATTACAACATGAAATCTTTCTTCTATCGCCATTGACAAAACTATAAAATAGCCATTACTAAAAGTAGCTTGATTCATAGATACTGGCTCTAAAAAAAGAGGAAAATGTACCTAATTGTAAATTTCTTTCCACTTATAGGATAGAATGATGTCTTTAAAAAAACGATGCGCCAAGTCCTTTTGTAAAGTATTTCTCGGTGTTTATACTTTTATTTTAAAGATACGATTAAATATTTGGAAATGTCATTGACTTGGCTTCTTTTTTGATATTACTCCTTATCGGTGTTGAATTTTTTTAAAGTAAAGAGACTTGGCTGCCTTTTTTACACGGAGTGTTTTTTCTGGGATGGGTTTTTATCGTGTATGAAACAACTTTATTTGTGCCGACGTTTCGAGGTCCGTGGTGATCTCTTTTTCAAGGCAAAAAGTACTTTAAATGTGGTACTTTAAATGTGTAAAGTAGTTTAAACCCCATAAAAAACACTTCGTGTAAAAATACCAGCCAAGTCTCTTCAACTAAAAAAAAAATATGAAATCTAAAAATTCTGCACTGAAAAGTAATGATATCAAAATTTTGCCAAGTCAAAACTTTATTTGAAAATCAAAAAATACTTGGCGCATCGTGTATATAAATAGCTTGGAAGTATAAGCCAATTATAAATTATACATGAAATATACATACATAGTATACCTATAATGCCCTAAAAAAAACGATGCGCCAAGTATTTTTTGATTTTCAAATAAAGTTTTGACTTGGCAAATTTTTTGATATCATTACTTTTCAGTGCAGAATTTTTAGATTTCATATTTTTTTTTTAGTTGAAGAGACTTGGCTGGTATTTTTACACGAAGTGTTTTTTATGGGGATATCACTCCTTTTTTTAGTTTATTCTAACAACTTGTGACACATATGAAATGAACAATTACTAAATTCTTTTAAAAAATCATCACCCTTTACAATTTCGTTACCACTAATGAATAGCAGCGTATGGTCCTAAATAATTGATTTAAATGATCTTTCACGAAGAATAGCAAAGGTTTCATTCCAATCAGTCAACCCAGTTCCGAGATATGGAAACACTTCGGTTTTCAAAATGGCTGCTGAACTTACTGCACTGCCACATAGAATGTATATCTATAAATGATGTGTATCATTTTAGGCTTTCTGAATACGTATTTATTATATAGGAGGGGATTATAATAATTTTTTAAATTTGAATGACGTCATTTCCGGTCTCATAAATAGGAAAATTCTATTTGTACTGTTCATATTCCATAGAGATGACCTTCCGAATCGTTTGGCGGTAGTTTCATACCGATCAGTCAACCAATTTTCAAGATATGACGTTACTTTTGGTTTAAAAATGGCGGCTGAAATCTCTGACCCTTGAATTATAATTTAAACTTGATAAAATTTTATTATAAGCCGTCTCAAATAGTATATTTATTGTATCAAAATGTAAATTTGTAAGATTTTTAAAATGTGTGACGTCATTTCCGGTTTCGGTATGGGAAACTGCAAATATTATTAATGATAATACATAAAGTTGACCGTCTAAATTGTTTAGCGCTGGTTTCGTTCAAATCTGTTTAGCCGTTATTGAGATATGATGTCACTTCCGGTTTCAAAATGGCGGCTTCCGGTTGGTTTTATAATAAGTCAAATGAGATATCAAAAGTACATACGTTACAAAAATATCAAAATAATCGGATCAATCTTTGTTGCCGAAATGCCAATCGATGTATTTCAAATTTCGTGACGTCATTTCCGGTTTCATTAACAAAATGTTTAGTCTTTTGCTACTGATAATGCATATAGTTCACCGTCCGAATCGTTTGGCGCAAATTTCGTTCCGATCGGTCAAGCCGTTGACGAGATATGACGTCACTTCCGGTTTCAAAATGGCGGCACAAAAAATTTATGGGGTGAAGGTTAAATCAGACGCCAAAAGTGCACACGTGGTAAAAATAAGAGATCAATCGGTTCAGCCGTTTAGGCTGTGGCCTTGTTACCGGATTTTAGCTCCACCCTACTACTACTACTACTGAGATTATTATGAAAACCGCCCTAAAACACTGTTTTTACGGCCCTCTAGCGCGCCAAGGGCGTAACCTATTGTTCCCAAATTTGGTATATGTGGTGGGGTGGGCCATAGCTCGAAATTTAGATATTTCGCAACAATGTGAGATTTTCCAATTTTAAGATCCAGTAGGCCGAAAATGCCACTTTGATGCTTACAGTAAAAGTGGGTTTGCTCCAGCCTTTATATGAGAGTGTGCGCGCGCCGTACGACTTGGCTGGCGTGGAGCGACCGCTCCACTAGATGTAAAGTACTTTAAATGTGTTTAAATGTACTTTAAAAAACCTTAAACTTTGACTTTAATTGTCAAAAAATTTCAAAAAATTAAAAAACAGGGAAATACACAGCATGGATGATTCAAAAAATTAAAGGAGCCATCTAGAAATTCTAGATCACTCATAATCACTCCCTAAAAATCATGTCAATAGACCAAGGTCTCATACTATGTAAATCTACTAATTTAAAATTTCTTGAAAATGTAAGTTAAACTATAAAAATCAGAGAAGGTAATGTTGTTTCATGACTGTCGACTACTTCCTGGGACGTAGAACCCTACTTGATGATGATGGAGGAGGATGAGGAGGAGGAGGCGACTTCCTGCGTCTTCCATCTCTTCTCGAAGGAGGATTTCTTGATCGGTCGATCATCTCTTGGGTTGGTTCTTGTGGTTTCACTTGACGAGTAGCTTTAAGAGGTCTCCATGCTGACTTATTTATGATTTATTTATTTGTTATTTTCCAAACACACACAGTGCATTTGCTGGCAGCAGGAATAGGGTAGCCCACGTAACACTATGTGCCCTGCTGCCAGATACATACATAATAAATAATACAACAATTTTCAAAAAGAGAACAAAGTTATTATGCGAAAAATTAAAACATGAAAAAGATAACAACAATATTAAATTAATTAAATAACTACAATTTTTAGTGGAAAGCACACGCATCCTCAGTTAATATCTTTCTGATCTGTTTCTTAAATATAATGAAGTCTAACTCATGTCGTCCATTGGTAGGGAGGGAATTGTACTGTGTTGCAACCCTTGCATAAAAGCCATTCTGATATTGTCCCGTCCTAGCAAAATGTAATGCCAGAGTTGGGTAAGTTACTTGTAAAAAAAAGGAACTAGTTACTCTGTAAGTTACCTGATCTCAAAAGGAACTAAGTTACATGGTAAGTTACTTGATTTGAAAAGTAACTGAGTTACTTTTAAGTTACTTTAAAGTTACTTTTCGGATATTTTTTCGAAAAAAACAAACGTGATTGAACTCCGCCGAGGGTTTAACTTGTTCGTCTAATAGGCGAGCAAAGCAATTTTATTATTTGTATTTACTCACAGTCATCGTGCTCACAATCAAAAAAATTAATTTAAATTGCACTCGCGGTAACTGGTAAATTTATTGCATGCACCGCGTTCTCTTCACTTCTTTAAATGGTCCATCCATGTGACAATCGCTTTGATTTGTGAAAGACTGCATCTGATTGGGTATAGGTACATTTTATGTAAAAACGACCCTTATTGGCTAGTAATGAATGACGTCATACTTGTTTTCACTTTGGATTGGTATGATTCTCGGAAAAACTTGCAGCGCATCTGCAAGCATCCCCCAGCCCAACTACCTGCTAATGACTTGTGGAAGGAAATAGATCAATGGGAAGGAAGGACACTCATTTCATTTCCTGTGATTTGTTGTCTGGGTTTATGATTTTCTCTCAAGAGGTAGATAGGGAGTTTGTAGACTGTGAAAATATTATATTTTTGTCAAATTATTTCACCTAAAAGTAACTTTTAAAGTAACGAAAATTAAGTTACAAGTTCCTGTAAAATTGTAACTTAGTTACTCACAAAGTTACTGAGGATGAAAAGTAACTAGTTACCCCAAAAGTTACCTTAAAAGTAACTAGTTACCAGTAACTAGTTACTTTCGTTAAGTTACTACCCAACTCTGTGTAATGCATAGCAAGATTCTGCTCTGACCTATGGAAAGAACCGACACGAACTGCGTCGGAGTAGAGTTGATCAAATGTTTTTAATTTCACACAATAATTTTGAAAAATTCATCCAATATTGAATACCGTTTCTGTACCATGTCGAAACTTTTGAAGATAATGACAGGATTAGTGTGAAATTATTAACAATTGCCTAAAATGTTGGTCGCCTCACCCATTCAAAGTTTATCTGTCAAACGGCTCCTTTTTAATTTTTAAACAATCGAAGCATATTGTTCTAAAACTCTGCACTGTGCTTTCGAGAGTTCAGCTCCAATGGAGTTTGTGTTTTTACAATATTTCCGATTAGTTGATCGGTTGAACGGTTTGAGCTATGCTAGCAAAAGCACAATAAGAATTGGCATAGTACATTAAACGTCATAATGTGCTCCTGCAGAACCACCGCAAGTGATTTTTCAAAATAAAAATCATATGAAGGATACAGGGAAAGAACGCTATGAGTCACATTCGGATAAAACTGAGAATAAACTAAATTTTATGTTGAAACTTGTATCTATCTTCCATACAAATCGATATTTCAATTGTTTTTCTCAAGACTTTGTGGCAAACATTCACTTAAAAACCGAGGTTATATTCTGAAAGCCTATATAAATAACAGCAAGATTACACAATAAACTGATTTTTCTATGCATGGATTCATATCGTTCTTTCCTTGTACCCTTCCTATATGAAATATCTCTCTAGCTCCCGATCTCTCA
Organism: Leuctra nigra; assembly: GCA_934045905.1. NCBI lineage: Eukaryota > Metazoa > Arthropoda > Insecta > Plecoptera > Leuctridae > Leuctra > Leuctra nigra. The sequence goes on from OW203770.1 coordinate 28,293,666, forward strand.
ATCACGCCATTAGGGAATATTATACCACGGATGAAGACCATTAAAACCCGCAAATCAAATCTCTTCATTGTACTTTCTATCATAATGTTTTCGTATTCATCTTCAAGTCGTATTGTTAAACTATTATCCCATCAACATCATTACGCTAGATTTCACCTCACTAGCGAGAAACGAACCAAGAGCTTACAATATTTCCCAGGTCCTAATCCGCTTATATACGAGGTCTGTTGAATATCTTCGCCACATGATCCCAGTCTCGTTGCCATAGCAATGCTCTCATTGCTCTGTCCAGGACTTGACGCACGACATTCCGGGGGAGAATATGTTTCTGGGAAATACTTCGTAAGTGGGAGAAAAAGTTATTGATTAAATTTCCAGTTGAAGCATTTTCAGAGTGAAATTATATTAATAGATTGTCTGTAAAGTATTTATTTAGCCAAGGCTATTTCAATACACAGTACAATAGTTAGTCACTTTTACATTTTACATAATTGGTTAACAATAGTTTGAATTTATGAAATTCTTTAATATTTTTCACTTCATTTGGAAGCTTATTAAATTTTTTTAAAACTTTATAAAAATTACTATCATTTAATTTATTTTGTATTACTGTGTCCTAAATACACATCATTTGCATTTCTAGTACTAGGAAAACGCTCAGTGTAACGCGTTGATGAGCGAGCACGGGTACGTGCAAATTCTCGAACCGGAAATGCGTACACAACGCACAGAAAATATATACAACCATATTGAATTGATTATGATCAGTGCTCGAAGTAGGAATTAAATAGTGGCGGTATGGTAACATAAGAATACCACGTGCGGGTGGGGGGGGGGGGGGGGGGGTGTACGATATTAGATGAGGGTCCAGATTTCAGAATAACACTGACAACCATTGTCATGTCATTAGTTAGATTAGTCTTTTACCTTGATGAAACAACTAAATTAAATAATGAATTTTACTTTATCTTGTAGTGAATGTTCATAGTTCATAGTTATGCTTGAAATATGCAGTCAAAAGATAACCATGAAATACGAGTAAATTAGATTCTAAAATTACGTAAATTTTTTTAAGCATTCCGTTTTTTCTGAGAAGTAACGATATGAAATCAAATGTGTAAAGAAGTACCGGTATACCATACCGTCCCATACCGGCCCACTTCGAGCACTGATTATGATATCAACTTAAAAGTAGGTATATGCTTTTCATCGAAACTTTAAAATAGCATCTAAGCACCTGGTTCATAAAGCAAATCAGAATCAATTCAATTGGCACTGGAAAACATTCATATCGATACTTCATTACTGACAGATATTAAAAATGTCAATAAGTTCATACGTTCTTAACTGATTGGAATGAAATTTTGTAAAATAAGAGACAATATTGGTCTTAATGATCATGCAAAATATGAGTTTGATCAGAATATCGAAGACCGTTTTCATTTTCAGCCTATCAGGAGATATTTATTTAAATTTAAATCAATGAATGGATTTAAAAAAAAATTATGGTGTGCAAACAGAGAAGGTTGGTTTTACATGTGTGCAAAATTTCAGCTCGATCAAAGAAAAACTCTGACCTGTATAGCCAAAATAGGATTTTGATCAGATTTATCGAAGACCAGTTTCATTTTTCAACCTACCATCAGGAGATGTTTATTTAAATTTAAGCTAATTAATAAATTTCAAAAAATTTTGGGGTCTGCAAACAGAAAAGTTTGTCTCTACATGTGTGCAAAATTTCAGCTCGATCGAGGAAAAACTCTAGACATTTATAGCCAAAATATGAGTTTGATCAGATTTGTCGAAGACCATTTTCACTTTTCAACCTATCAGGAGATGTTTATTTAAATATTTACCAATCAGTAGATTTCAAAAAAATTAGGGTCTGCAACGCCCAGAGAATGTCCAAACACGTGTGCAAAATTTCAGCTCGATCGAAGAAAAACTCTGACCTGTATATCGTCACAAACAGAAAAAAAAACAAAAAAAACAAAAAACAAAAAACAAAAAACAAAAAAAAACAGAGGTCCGTGCCAAATGAGCCAAAAGGAGACGCTCGCATCGCTCGCTCAATCATATTTATGTTTGTTAATTTCAAACTTAAAATATTTGGACATTTTTTATTGGTTTATCTTATAAATAAAAATATAAGTAGCAATGTCAATCATCTCCAGAAACCTAGCACAAATTTACGCTCTTTCTCATGTTATTGAAGATTAAAACAGATTTTATTTTAGTAGAAACCTCATTATTTTGTTTTGATGATTTGTAGTATATAAACATATTCACTATTGACATTAAAAGCAGTGTGTTACAAGTGGGGTTTAGTAATACCTACAATTATATAACACATCATTTAAGTCAAGTCAGACAAATGAGATTTAGCATCCAAATGTCTTTCCCGACAGCCCTTTGACTGAATTGGAATAGTAAATATCTTTTAGAGTATAAAGATAATATTATTTAATTCGAAATTGAGCCTATTTACTGTCAATATATTAATGTAACTGATGTAATATCTGTCAGAACTCAAAATATTTTATCACAGACTTTTCTATTAGGATTGTATTGTTTAAATAAGTAAGTTTAGAGAGATTTGTCACCTTCAATTCTTCTCCAATTGAAGAAGTATTTACCTGAAATATGCTGGGATACCGCGATACTTTTTTCAAAGAACAGACGTGCCTATTAAATTTGATTATTATTCTGAGTAAAATAGATTGCATGATATATTTGGATGTTCGAGATGTATTGACATAAGTAGTCAAGAATGAGAATTATTACGTAATTGCTTATATATAAATTTTCAATTTGATAAATACGTTTTAGCTATCGCCAAAATAAATTATTGAGCGAGCAAAGCGAGCGACTCCTTTTTACTCTTTTGACACGGACCTCTGTTTTTTGTTTGTTTTTACTTTTGTCTATTAATAGGAGCAATGGAAGTCGCACCGTTTCACCGATCGATCTGAAATTTGCACACATGTAGAGACAACCTTTTCTGTTTGCTGACCCTATTTTTTTTTTTAAATTAATTGATTGGTTAAAATTTAAACTAGGAAAACGCTCAGTGTAACGCGTTGATGAGCGAGCACAGAACATGCAACATCCCCAGTCACGATAAACGACACGGCACAAGACGATTTTCTCTTCAAATTTCCATTCTCATATAAATACTCTAGATGAATATCATATCCATTGTGTCGTGACTTTCCTACATACTTCCTTCATCTTCTTTCGGCGACTGCCAGAATACCCCCAGAAGATGAAGGAAGTACATCCTTCGAAACGTCGCGAACGGCCCTTATCAGGGCCACCAGCACATACATCGGAACAAACCGTCACCACTGCCATGTTATCTCCTGATAGGTTGAAAAATGAAAATAGTCTTCAATAAATGTGATCAAACTCATATTTTGCATGGTCATTAAGACCAACATTGTCTCTTATTTTACAAATTTTCAGCCCTATCAGTTAAGAACGTATGCACTTTTTGACATTTTTAAAGCTGTCAGAGATGAAGTATCGAAATAACTGTTTTTCCATTGCCACATAGATCTGATTTGCTTTAGGAACCACAGTGTTTACATGCTACTTTCACGTTTCAATGAAAAGCTGATACATATGTTGACTGAGTGGATCAATTTTCAACTTAATATGGATGTATGTTTTCTGTGCGTTCTGTACGCATTTCCGGTTCGAGAATTTGTACTTACCCGTGCTCGCTCATCAACGCGTTACACTGAGCGTTTTCCTAGTATTACAAATAGAGATAATTAAGTTTGTTCTTTGTTTTATTGACATAAATTCGTCCTCTTCCGTTACAAACGAGGAATAATATTAAGCAACTAGCAGGCCTGCCCGGCGTTGCTCGTGCTGGTGGGGAGGGGTACATGTGATTTCAGTAACCCGCAGCACATAGCTATGTGAGACGGATTGCCTGTATTGCCCGCCGCTGAAACCCTGTTCATAGAGTTCCATGTACTACTAAGCCTGTGAGATATGCAGCCCAAATGACTTGAAAGAAATAGTGTTTACGTAAAGTAATTCTTCGCACGTGACAGTCTTCCCGAGTCGGGTTGAAGGTCACGTTATCACACTGGACGTCGTGACTGAGCCGCAATTTCAAGCATCAGCAGTTTTGCAAGCTTGCAAACTCAAGCACTCGCACTCGTCTATGCAGAACAATGTATTTCATTTTCTATAAGTTGTGTTTTTTTCTACTAGGAAAACGCTCATGTAACGCGTTGATGAGCGAGCAACGTACAAATTCTCGAACCGGAAATGCGTACACACCTCGAAGAAAACATATACATCCATATTTAATTGAAATATGATCACTCCATCAACATAAAAGTATGCTTTTCATCGAAACTTAAAAATAGCATCTAAGCACCCTGTTAACACAGCCGCTGCACTGTGAACTGCCGTGGGTCGTGGGTTCGGGTCCTACTCGAGGAAAATCTTTTCACATTGCAGTTGGTATTTAAAAACATTCACCTAACTGAGGGATTCAGTAAAAACCATATTTCATACATATGCGCACTCATCTGCTTATGAGAAAACCAAGTCGAATGAAGTTAGTCAGTTGTCAAACGTGGATGAAATTCACGGTCTTCTGACCCTATCTTAAAAATCGGTAAGTTGCTAACGCAGCTTATAAAAGGAACACAACCGCTGCAATGTTAACTGCCTCGATAGCTCAGCTGGTAGAGCATCTGACTGGATATCGGAAGGTCGTGGGTTCGGGTCCCACTCGAGGAAAATCTTTTCACATTGCAGTTGGTATTTAAAAAAAAAAAAAAATAATAATATCAATTCAGATTCAATTCAAGTGGCGCTGGAAAACATTCATTTCGATACTTCATATCTGACAGCTATTAAAAATGTCAATAAGTTCATACGTTCTTAACTGATTGGGATGAAAATTTGTAAAATAAGAGGCAATGTTGGTCCTGACGACCACGCAAAATATGAGTTGGATCAGATTTATATCAGACCAAAAAAAGGGTAGTGTGGCTACAAGCCATTATAAATTAAGCTTTACAAATGTCATTAAAATGTCTATTACTCTTAAAGTTCATTATTGATTTTACAGATTTGTCAAAAAATAGGTACTTAAAATGCTAGTACCAATGACAATGCAATTTCTGGTGATGATCGGTCAAACGATTGGAGTTATATTGACACACAGAGTTTCTTTCATCCCCATTGCCAAGCACAGCATCAAGTGCACATCAAGTTTCCGATGCAAACAATGGATCAATCATGCTGAAAATCATTTTGACCATAACGAGAATAGTAATATAAGTTTTGTGAAAAAATTGGTTCGTTACTTACTTCGTTTGGCAGGAGACGCCAAATGCACAAATAAACACACACAAAAAAACAGAGATTCGAGCAATAAGTTTCAAGTGGAGACGCTCGCTACGCTCGCTCAATTAGGATTGGTTTTTGAAATGGGGAAAGTACCCTACGATGTGCGCAGGACCAAATTTGGTTGAGATCAGTCAAATGGTGTAGAACAACCAAAGAAGAACATATGTGTATGAAGAACATACAGATATACATACAGACATTCTATTTTATAGGTACAGAGATAGAAGATAGATAGATAGATAGATAGATACAACGCTCTCGTCTGTAACATAATTCAATGGCCAGACAATTGCTCGACAGATTCATCAGATGAAGACTTCTGCCATCTACTGCAATCCGAGTGCAAGATTATTTCACTTTGAAGAGTTCATACGAATCAAAGTTGCATGCAGCATCAACGAAGCGACACAATATGACGTTATGAAATCAAGAATCTATGCGAGCTTCTTGATGCAAGTAGGGTTGCCAGCTTTACAAGGATTTAATTCCGGACAATGTAGTTCGAAAATTCTCTGGGAATAAAATATCCACACAATAAGGTATTAAGGGGAAATGCGTATGCTCGACAAGGCGATCTCGCAGGAAATCAATGGGGGGTCTGGGGGGAGGGCGTCCCAGTACCATGCGGGTCCGGGCCGCACAGGCCCGGGAAAATGTTGAATTTCGAAAGTGTATTTGGGTCATTTCCATGCGTTCTTGACTACAATATTCGGCGATTTCATATTTGGAAACTTTGAAAATTTCTTTACAATTAAGCAAAAAGACTTAAATTTAACACTATAAAAATTATATTGTTCTCATAATATTATTTCCTTGAAGTTGAAATTGATAAATATGTAGTAAAAATTGAAACCAATGGGCGAAAGTGAACTAAGTGTCTGTCTACCAAGCCTACATACAGAACTTACTTTGCAAACGTTATGATGTATCATTGATAATTGAATTATAGCGTTAGTTTTATGTAGCAATTGAACAATTCCGGACATTATGCTGTCCGGAATGAGGTAATTCCGACATCCGGACAATATTGTCAAATTCTGGACAGTTGGCAAACCTAGATGCAAGGCTGATCCGTTGTCATGACATCTTCACTCATGGCGTCTTATTTGCGATATTCAACCTGCAATCAAATCACATGTTTCTATGCACAATACGGAAATGTAACATTTTCAAATCCAACATGTGTTAGAATCACCATCTACGCGATCTTGCTCCACCCCCCCCCCCCCCCCTTCCTTCCCTTCCCACCCCCTGATGATAAAGCAGGCATGGTGGTTAGGATAAATGTAAAAATCAATCGTTATTGAATCCTAGAGGGTTTTCATGGCCGGTGGTAAGTGATGCTTCCTTCATTGAACCTGGAAAGGCGCATGGATTGTATAATATAATACTGGTGTGCATTGTGTATTAGTGTAGGACTTATCGACTTGTTGACGGTCTAAACTTTTGAACTGGTCTGTCCAAATTCATCTTTATAAAAGTCATAGCACCTTGATACGTTCTCTGAATCAGAGAATCACTTCCCCACCCCACCACAATGAAAGAGCGTCATCTTCAACATTTTCGCGGTCTCTAAATGGCTAATAATAACGTCCTTGCACGACCCGCAGCGCTCTTGGACAGCTGTGGTAGTGAGAATTCAATGAACTATTCGTTACGTAGTCTAAATACGAAAATATAAATTGAGCGAACGTAATGAGCAACCCCATTATGTACTTTTGGATACCTTTTTTTTATTTGTTTGTTTGTCAAGACGCTACAGGCCACAAATCTTTTCCGATCGAGCTGAAATTTTACACACATACTAATATCATCCTTTACTATAATACGCTTAAAAGAGAAGAACGTCGTCCCCGTAGCAACGTGACTGAAAATTTCGTTCTCTATACAAATCTTGAGATTTCCACCGATCAAGTTGAAACTCGCCAGTAATGTACAAAATTACGTGACTTGATTTATAGTAACACTTTCGCGACATTCTGTTCAGTATTTACAAAGTTATTTGTGAAAAACATCGCCTTTTCTGATCTCTTAATTTTAAACGTCAATTTCAATTGTGCAGTGAAAATCAATTTTAGTAGGCAGTGATACTAATTTTCACAAATCGACCTGAACAATATTTGGCCATGGAATCCGGAGATCGGAAGTTGCGTTACGATTCGCGTCTATAGACATCGCGAATTTAGCACAATTTTCAACGAAACATGAATTTTCTTGTACATAATTTCAAGCGAACTGCCAAGCAAAAAGTTTCGTTTGAATCCGATAAGTATTTAGAGAGATACTAAATATAAACCAAATTGTCATTGAAAAAGTCACTGTTTTCGAAACTTTCCAAATGTAGGAGTGAATCCATTTGGCAGTGAAGAAAATATTGGAATTTCTACTGGAGACCTTGACTAGAATCATGGCAAACCAACATATCATGTGAATAAATGCTGACATTTTTGGAGTGGGTTATGGGGGGGGGGGGGGGGGGCGGCACAAGGGAACATTTCTGTCCAGAGTGTATTTTATTGTTACCTTTTGATATTGGACCTAATTTCCAATATTACGTCTCTCATTTGATATGACTATGTAAACAAATATCAAGCAAGCAAGGACATACATTTTCTGCTTACTTCACAACTTAGCATAAAGATTTTAATTGGTACACCTGCATACCTAATACTGTATCTTTCGTTGATGTTTTCATGTGTGCAGAGAATATGCGAACGATTAAATAATCAGGATAAGTTATAAAGTGGAAACATGCAAAAAATTGTATTGGGTATATTTCGTAATTTTTTAATTTTTTACATAAAAAGTGACGAACTTCGATTAAATCTCGATACCACTTTTTGTTCATCATAATTGCAAATCAAATCATTTTCCATTTTAATATCAATCACGCCTATTTGTTTTAATTCAGTTTCAAATATTTATTCTTATTTTAACCCCCCCCCCCCCCCCCCCCGTGATGGACTTGGCCAGTCGCGTTGATCGGTTGCGGAGAAGAATACCCTAGACTATGATGTACATCTCCTGACACAATAATTAAATTGTAAACAGGATTCGACTAAATAAAATTTTGGAACCTGAATTCGATCATCATATAGATACATTTAATTCTGTTGTGTTTCAAATATTATAAAATCATTTTAATTCTACATACCATGCAACTGAAGTTTTTGTTTTTATTTAACATTGAGTCGTATCTGTTCATATTTTTTATATATTGAGTTATTCACGATATATTTAAATATTTTAAAAATAGTTACATATGTTTTCTTTTTTTCTAATTTACGTTGTACCCTACAGGTGTGCATTGGGGTTAGTGTGGGGTTAGTATGCACCTTCCACAGATATAATTATAAAAAAGCCTTGATTTGCATTTATGATCGGTCATTCCGTGAGTTGAAAAAAATTATCACGAGAGACAATTCTTTGCCAGCATATCAGAGTAGTTTTATTTTAATGGTGGTCCATCTTCAGTTATGCATTGCCTTGCCCAGAAAGATAGCAAATAGGGTCATGTATTACTTGGCGGGGCTCTCTAGTCCTTTACTATAATATGCTTAAAAGAGAAGAACGTCGTCCCCGTAGCAACGTGGCTGAAAATTTCGTTCTTTATACAAATCTTGAATTTTCCACCGATCAAGTTGAAACTCTCCAGTAATGTACAAAATTACGTGACTTGATTTATAGTAACACTTTCGCGATATTCTGTTCAGTATTTACCGAGTTATTCGTGAAAAACCTCGCCTTTTCTGATCTCTTAATTTTAAACGTCAATTTCAATTGTGCAGTGAAAATCAATTTTAGTAGGCAGTGAAACTAATTTTCACAAATCGACCTGAACAATATTTGGCCATGGAATCCGGAGATCGGAAGTTGCGTTACGATTCAAGTCTATAGACATCGCGAATTTAGCACAATTTTAAACGAAAAATGACTTTTCCTGTACATAATTTCAAGCGAACTGGCAAGCAAAAAGTTTCGTTTGAATCCGATAAGTATTTAGAGAGATACTAAATATAAACCAAATTGTCATTGAAAAGGTCACTTTTTTCGAAACTTTCCAAATGTAGGAGTGAATCCATTTGGCAGTGAAGAAAATAATGGAATTTCCACTGGAGAACTTGACTAGAATCACGGGCAAAGCAACATTTCATATGAATAAAAGCTTACTTTCTTGGGGTGGGTTATGCGGGGGTTGGGGGGGGGGGGCACAAAGGAACATTTCTGTCCAGAGTGTATTTTATTGTTACCTTTTGATATTGGACCTAATTTCCAATATTACGTCTCTCATTTGTTATGACTATATAAACAAATATCAAGCAAGCAAGGACATACATTTTGTGCTGACTTCACAACTTAGCATTTTATCAAAAGATTTTAGTTGGTACACCTACATAAAATTGTATTGTTCATTGATGTTTTCATGTGTGCAGGTTATAAAGTGGAAACATGCATACAATTTTATATAGTAAATTTCGTAATTTTTTAAATTATTACATAAAAAGTCACGATCTTTGATTAAATCACGATACCACTTTTAGTTCATCATAATTGCAAATCAAATCATATTTTATTTTATTGTCAATCACGCCTATTTGTTTTAATTCAGTCTCAAATATATATTCTTCTTTTGGACCCCCCCCCCCCCTTCCCCCGTGATGGACAAGGCCAGTCGGTTGCGGAGAAGAATACCCTAGACTATGATGTAACATCTCCTGACACGATATAATTAAATTATTGTAAACAGGATTCGATAAAATAAAATTTTGGAACCTGCATCATGTTGATACATTTTATTCAGTTGTGTTTTAAATATTATAATTCTATATACCATGCAACTGAAGTTGTTGTTTTTATTTTTCATTGAGTCGTATCAGTTAATATTTTTTTATCATGCTTAAAATGTTTTAATAATATTGAGTTATTCACGATATATTTAAATATTTTCAAAATAGTAAAACATGTTTTCTTTGTTTCTAATTTACGTATGTACACTACAGGTGTGCATTGGGGTTATAGTGTGGGGTGGGTTTGGTGCACCTTCCGCAGATATAGCTATAAAAGAGCCTTGATTTGCATTTATGATCGCTGATCGGTCATTCCGTGAGTTGAACAAAATTGTCACGATAGACAATTCTTTGCCAGCATATCAGAGTAGTTTTATTTTAATAGTGGTCCATCTTCAGTTATGCATTGCCTTGCCCAGAGAGAGAGCTTATTGGGTTATGTATTACATGGCGGGGCTCTCTAGTTCTAGTTAACTTGTGTAGTTTTTGAGATCTGACCTCTGTTTTTTTTTCAGTTTTTTTGTTTTTTTGTTTTTTGTCTGAGGCTTAACGGCGCACTGTTATGCAGCGAGGCTAATGGCGACTGATAAATGATTATGATGATGATGATTGGGATCAAATGATTGGTTTAAAACAAAAATATCTCACGATTGGTCGAAAATCAAAATGCTTCAATCAAGTTCAAATTTTGCATGGACATTAAGACTACCATTTTCTGTTATTTAACTATCTTTCAGCACAATTTGTCAATAAAGTATAACCTTATTGACATTTTTAACTGTTTGAAATATATTGACAGTAATTTAAAGGTATAGTGGAGTTTTTCTCTCTATACCTATATCGGCAAACGCGGTATCCAGTCAAAGGCCATTCATCCATTGTCAATGGCTCAAAAACATGACACTTTCTAACAAGATACATGCTCGGCTACAGGCCGTGTTTTATGATCTCCAAATCCCAACACTCCCCTGTTGTCAAATATGGCCAAATGTTTCTTAAAATATGGAAAGGGGAAGGACATCTTTCTAAACCTCTCAAATGTGTGGTATTTGGCATCAATGCACAGTTGTAAAAATCGCCCTCCCTGCCCCAACTTGATACCTGGCTCATCTCTATAAATTTACAACCTGCCAAAACAAACACTTGTTCCTAGTCAAGCTCCATTGTGCAAATTCTGAGTGGAAATCAATGGAAACTTTCAAATAGGTATAGAGAGAAAAACTCAACTATATCGAAATGAATATAGCTCAGGAGTTTTAAGTTTTAATCTCCAAAGAAATAGAGTAAATCGGAAAATTGGCAAATTATATGTCCTTTTTGATGTACCGAATAACACACTTAAATTCCCCACCTTTCTATGCCGGCTTAATGATTTGTTTGGTGCAAGAAGGGCGTAATTCACACGAATCCCAGCCCTAAAAAACACAATATTTCCACAAAATTGCACGGATTTGAACCAGGTTGTTTTAAATTATCATAAATACATGTTTCATAATATTTGCTGTCATTGACGCAATTCATTAAGTATTTTTGTGGCTTAGGAGACTGCAAAATACAAATACATTTATCCTTATAGAAGTTTGTGCATTTTGGTTGCGATGAATAATAATTATTTTTTGTTTGGCAAAATCATAATCTAGAAATGTACACCTCATAATTGACTTTTGATCATAATTAGACAATTGGAAATATTTTTTACGCATTTGGAAATATTGTTCATATTCTTTACGTTTGTCCAGACGCTCGCTATATTAATATTGTATCGTATAGAATCGAATAATAGAGACTACAGTTGTGTCTTCATTTTGCAATGAGTTTTGGTTATCAGCTTTGCACCAACCCACCTGGACTCATGTTAATTGGATGGAAGACAAATGCATCCGAGTGACGTCCAAGAACATGGCAACACCGCAGTCCCCACATTGTATTCCCATTGCATGCTGCGGTTTGTTTCAAGCTACACTTTGTTTGATCTTTCAGACAACGTCGCATATTCTACACACGCTCTTTATTGGTTCATATTGCAGACTGTAAAATATCATTTCCATCCAACACGATCATGAGTGAGCTATGTTGCCGTCTCTAATATCAATACTTTTGCTTGTTGCAAGTCTTGTTGAGGTTGTTAAGACCTCCGTTCACGGAGAGACCAACTCAAAATTTTAGATATAAGTGTAACATGAGCTCTTTACGATCATTCGTCATCTTGACAGTTGTGATAATAATCCCAGGCTGGCTTCCAGTCACGTACAGCTCGTAAATAGTCCGAGATAATGTAAACAAACTCCACACCACAACATTCCATTCATTCAGTCCATCAACAGAAATTATTTCGATGGCAGATCTCTTGAACTCCAAGTAAGAATGCCTGGTTCGATTCCCTTTTGCATATATTTTACACTTGTGGATACCATTTTGTGAGGCATGATCTTTTTTTATCTTACCAAGATCTTGCCAAGTTTATACACAATTTTGCTAAAATTTTTATATTATTTATGCTACCATTATGCCATTATTATAAAAGAGATAAGATCTTGGAAACATGTTCTCATTAATATACTTGTAAAATGATCAATGTAACGTAACGCGTTGATAAGTGAGCACATGTACGAGTAATGGTGGTAAAAACCATGCAAAATTTTAGCTTCATTTTAGTCTTTCCGCCAATTAATAGAATGTATTTTATTTATTATATTTTTAACCTATGAACGGATTTCAAACAAATTTCGGTCTGCAAACCCCAGAGGCGGTCCATACACGTGTGCACAATTTCAGCACTATCAGACAAACGAAGCGACCTCGACCTTATAATATGCAGGGAAGAAAAAAACATGTTAAAATAACAGCTAGGTCCGTGCCATAAGGGCAAATAAGAGACGCTCGCTCGCTCAATGATACGATTTAGGGCCGATTTATACAATACCTTGATTAGCTTGCATTGACAAAGTTGTCGTACCAAACCGGGACTTAAACCAGGTATCTTTATCTAGATAAAGATAAAAATAACCTGCCAAAAATGTATCTAGATAAGATACTAGATAAATTTCCAAGAAATCATCTAGATAATAGAAACAGTTAAAAAAAATTATCAAGATAACTGTAATAGATAATGGATAATTTGTTTTTACCAAATACTACACTGTTCCGTAATTAATTTCGAATCCTAAATTCGGAACTCAAGTTTTTTAAAAAATGGGGCGTCTAAACAAGCCAACTATTGCGACTAAACGGTGATGATTTTCCTTTTTCATATCATCTGACATTTGAGGTTTGTGCATGTTTTTACATTTAAATGAATTTTGAATTTTATATTTTTTATCTAGATAATTGTCAATAGATAACAATATTTGTATCTAGATAAAGATAAAGATATCAAATTATGTAATTATCTAGATAAGAAAATAGATAAAAAAAAATACCTTGATAAGTCACAACACTGCCTACGGGTGAGAGCTCAACCCAATGAGCTATCCGGCCAGCAGGCCGAACTTAGACACAACATTAAAACATCAATTTTACTAAAAACACCTCAAACTGACTAAAATTGAACATACCTCATATTTGTCAAACACAAAGGAATGATTGACACAAAGGAATACAATTTGAAGCGATTTTGGCGTCTTTTAGAAAGAAATTTAAATTGTGCGATGCCATTTATTGTGGAAACTTTAGATACATGAAATATAATCTGTAGATATTCATCTGGTTTGACAGAATCCCCCATTTAGCACCTAATTTTTTTAATTTTTCGTAAAAGATAATTCGAATTTGAAGCAATTTTGGCAAATATCTCAATGTGTATTGTAATCTGAAATTTAATTTTTTTGTATGTTGTATGTTCACTAATTAATAGGATATCTTGTAATATCATATAGTATAGGAGCAAATGTAATTCCGCTCGATTGGAGTCCCGAAATTGATTTTTTAATAATTATCGATTGTTTACATCTTTCTTAAAATGACCTGACGTGCCTTCAATTATGTTGGTGGCCATCTTGGAAAATATGGCGGAAACGAGCGGAAAACGTGCATTTTACAAATTATTTAATTGTTGGTAGAGGAAATGTTGAAAAATTATGAAATTATTCATTAAAACGAACTCAAAAATGGGGACTTAAATTAAAATAAAAAAACGCCGTAAACCAATTTTGTTAAAAAATTTAATTTTTTTTTAAATAAAAAAAAGCGTATTGTTTACAATGAAATTGTCTACAAATTGTAATTCCACATATATTAGTCTAAGTCCACTCGATTCGTAATAAATTGAGAGCAAAAAAACACAGAAACGTGATTAGTAAATTCCAACAATGAAAAAATAAAATTCGTTCACGGCGTATTGAGTTAGTTTTAGTGAATTCAGAATTATTTCATAATTTTTCAACCTTTCATCTACCACTGCCAACAATTAAATAATTTGTAAAATATACGTTTTCCGCCATATTTTCCAAGATGACCACCAACAAAATTGAAGGCACGTCACTGTAAACAATTTCGATATATGCAAAAATTAATTTCGGCACTCCAATCGAGCGGAAAGCATTTTTTCTACACTTGAACCTACACAGATAGGTAATTAAAATTAAAATTTGGTAATTAAAATTATACTATTATTTTTGTCTTTACTTTATATTACTTTGAATTGTGTAACAGTCACAAGGGTTGATGATCTGAGAGTGTTTTATTTTATATTGTAATTTGTAATTGAATTTAGTAAACCTGCCGACAAGCCATTGTTGGTTTAGCTGAAATGTATTTCATTTATAATAAATTAAAATAAATTAAAATTAAAAAAATATATAACAGGTATTGACAATTCTGATAGAAATCTCAATTTATTTCTATTGGTCCTTGAGATTATGTTACTTTACTTATCTCTGTGCTGCTCCAAGCAAAAATGAGTAGTGGGTGGGTTCACATTACTTTAATTTTATTTTTAGCCACGAAGAAAAATCGTAGACACCAACAATACCTTGCTTGTGATTGGCTAATGATAGGAAAATCGTTCCGTTGTACAATTAATTACTGTGTGAACCCGGCTTATGACTATAAACAACCAACGATTCCACTCAACTTAGACAAAATAATATTTCATCTCTAAGAAACAATGCCGTTTCGTTAATATGGATAGTGGCGTAACTTCAGTCCCCCCCCCCCCCTGCAAGATATTTTTTGGGACCCCCCTTACTTTCTTAATTGCCTGTACCGTAAATTTTTTTATATAAATGCATCTTTTTGTGTAAATGTTTAAATATTTGATGACACTTTTTCAATTATTGTCAATCCTGCTGCGTCGCCTGTGGATTTGTGTAGTAACGTGTCAAATAGCATCTGATTATGTCAAGGGGAGGGCACCAGAGCATCTCGCGGGTAGGCCTCCCAGGCCCTGGAAATTTTTGAATTTCACTGCATAATTTAGTGCATTTTAAACGCGATTTAAACACACATTTTGGTCGATGTTTTCATAGAAATTCTTCAAATTACTTCTTAATTTCTCTTACTATCGATTATCGCCATATGGAAAAATTGGATGTTTGTGAAAAAGTTTTTCTAATGGTATTTATTTTCAGGTAATACAGAGCGTTATAATTTCTTGAGTGTGTCGATCCTTTTTGACGCGCCTGAGTCGCTCGCTGAACAATAATAACTAGGAAAATGCTCAGTGACGGTACCCATAATGGTAGTATGTACTAGTCTACGGGATAATAATGTAAAATAAAATACAAAATAAAAAAATATCGAGCACGGGAACGTACAAATTCTCTAACCGGAATTCCGTACCAAACGCACAGAAAACATATACATCCATATTGAATTGAAAAATGATCCACTCAATCAACATAAAAGTATGCTTTTCATCGAAACTTGAAAATAGCATCTAAGCACCCTGGTACACTCAACAAATGATAAAACGGTATTTGAAAGAAATTGATTGGCTGAAAAAATGTGAAGGCATCATCTGATGAAGTTGACGCTAACTCGTCATTATACCTCTAGTAGTTGAGCTCTGATTTCATTGATAATAACAAGGATTGATTGTCAAGGAACCAGACCAGCAGCTAATCCGTTTCGTTCAAATACCGTTTTATGATTTGTTGGGTGTACCTAAAGCAAATCAGATTCAGTTGAAGTGGAAAACATTCATTTCGTTCGATACTTCATTTCTGACAGATATTAAAATGTCAATAAGTGCAAACGTTCTTAACTGATTGGGCTGAAAATGTGTAAAATAAGAGACAATGTTGGTATTATTTACCATGCAAAATGTGAGTTTGATCTGATTTATGGAAGACAATTCATTTTTTTTTACTCTATAATCTATATCTTACCCACCCACCATATGTATAGGTAATAATGGTAACAACCCGACTCGAACTATTGGAACAAAGTGATTATTGTAATTACCTATGTTGTTTGTGCTCTACCTCATCCATTTTCACTGTCATAATCACACTTGTACAAGGCTCAAGAGGACACCTATGTAGCCGTCCTGCCTCCGACAGGTAAATTCACAATAACATCAAATTCAATTCAGGTTATAAAAAAGTAAATCCTTATTTAGTTGTGCACTCTCTCTATTTTGATTTGCAAATCTCCTACACCCCCCCCCCCCCCCCCCCCCCCCCCTAGGAAAACGTCTGAAAAATCGTTTTAAACCGTTTTCTCTACAACATAAGGAGTTAAGAAATCAAATCAACGTATCAGGTATAATACAACTACAGTAATTACATTTTTTAGTTTTAATTGAAAACGCGTACAAACTTTGTGGTTTCAACACTAAAATCATATAAGTCCATGATGAGATCATATTACCAATGATACTTGGAATTTAGCAGCGAGCCGAGTTGCAAAGTGATAAACAACGCTCATTCAGAAAATGTCACGTACGCAGAATGATTTAATGTGACAGGCGCTCGAGATTGTAAGCGAACCAAAATCCCCCCCTTCCACTATAGGTGCTGGAAGTAAGATTTCCACTCCAAAATAATCGAATCTTACTCAGAAGTTTTCTTCGTCATTATGCATCCAATTGATCTGATTTTTTGTATGTAGATACCCAAAAGAATGAGCTTTGTTGGTATGTTCTTGAAATATTTTTATTCGCTCTGTGAAAGGCACAATATATTACTGAACATCATTGCTTTTTTCTTAAATTTAGGGGTTGTTTTGGGGACTTGGGGATAAAGTTGTGAACGCCATTAAGACAAAATAGCAACACTGAAACATGGGCCATTATTTCAATATTATTCTGCCGCAAAGGGAACGAAATTATCTCAATGTTTGCGTTTGTAAAATTTAAATTGGTAACACTACCCATTTATAGGCTAAATTAGCACTCTGAAGAGCCGTCTTAAACATCGCACTGATCTGCAACTATTAAGTGCCCCACACACGGTCAATCTTACTTGACGACTTGCATGACAAGCTTGGCATGACATGCTTATTTGATCGTGTGTGGAGCAGATTTGATGGCTTGTCAAGCCTGGAATTTGGCTTGAAGGAGTTCCAACAGAAACTGAAATCGAGCTTCATGCTCATGCAAGACGACAAGCAAGTTTGACGTGTGTGGAGTCATCAATCTTGCTTGAACATAAATAGCCAATCAGCATGCAGAGCCGGAGCACGTGACCTTTCAGCTCACTCAGCTGTTTTGCTGTTTTGTAGTTGTTTGGAAGTTGCGCAATAAAGTGCGCATGACCCCAAAGGTCTGAACTGTCAAACCTAAATTGAACGTGTGTGGGCGTTGTTCAGGTTTGTCATGCCGTCATGCCGGGCTTGTCAAGTAAGTTTGTCATGCAAGATTGACCGTGTATGGGCCACTTTAGGCTAAGACGGCTGGGTAGTGATATTGACCTTGAAGAGTTTTTCAATCGATTTGAAGAAAATACTGGTATCACACACTTATCACTCCGGTATCACACTAGTATTATTTGCCAATTTTTCGTATCACAGTGGTATTTCATAGGTATCCACAGGTATAATCTAAAATTTCGTATCCACATTATAACAAAGTATACCAAAGATACCAAAGTGATGTATGTATCATCATGTATCACGTACCTATTATCACCTCTCATCTACATATCAGACTCAGCGTCGTTGATGGTACCAAAGTGATACATGCATCATCATGTATCACGTACCTATCATCATCTATCATACACATATCAGACTGAACGTCGTTGATGATAGGAAAGTGATACATGTATTATCATGTATCACGTACCTATCATCACCTATCAAACACATATCAGACTCAGCGTCGTTGATGGTACCAAAGTGATACATGCATCATCATGTATCACGTACCTATCATCATCTATCATACACATATCAGACTGAACGTCGTTGATGATACCAAAGTGATACATGCATCATCATGTATCACGTACCTATCATCATCTATCATACACATATCAGACTGAACGTAGTTGATGGTACCAAAGTGATACATGCATCATCATGTATCACGTACCTATCATCACCTATCATACACATATCAGACTGAACGTCGTTGATGATAGGAAAGTGATACATGCATCATCATGTATCACATACCTATCATCACCTATCATCTACATATCAGACTGAACGTCGTTGATGGTACCAAAGTGATACATGCAACAACATGTATCACGTACCTATCATCACCCATCATACACATATCAGACTGAACGTCGTTGATGATACCAAAGTGATACATGCATCATCATGTATCACGTACCTATCATCACCTATCATACACATATCAGACTGAACGTCGTTGATGGTACCAAAGTGATACATGCATCATCATGTATCACGTACCTATCATCACCTATCATACACATATCAGACTGAACGTCGTTGATGATAGGAAAGTGATACATGTATTATCATGTATCACGAACCTATCATCATCAATCATACACATATCAGACTGAACGTCGTTGATGGTACCAAAGTGATACATGCATCATCATGTATCACGTACCTATCATCATCATCTATCATACACATATCAGACAGAACGTCGTTGATGATACCAAAGTGATACATGCATCATCATGTATCACGTACCTATCATCACCTATCATACATATATCAGACTGAACGTCGTTACTGGTACCAAAGTGATACATGCATCATCATGTATCACGTACCTATCATCACCTATTATCTACATATCAGACTGAACGTCGTTGATGATACCAAAGTGATACATGCATCATCATGTATCACGTACCTATCATCATCTATCATACACATATCAGACTGAACGTCGTTGATGATACCAAAGTGATACATGCATCAACATGTATCACGTACCTATCATCATCTATCATACACATATCAGACTGAACGTCCTTGATGGTACCAAAGTGATACATGCATCATCATGTATCACGTACCTATCATCACCTATCATACACATATCAGACTGATCGTCGTAGATGACACCAAAGTGATACATGCATCAACATGAATCACGTACCTATCATCACCTATCATACATATATCAGACTGAACGTCGTTGATGACACCAAAGTGATACATGCATCATCATGTATCACGTACCTATCATCACCTATCATCTACATATCAGACTGAACGTCGTTGATGATACCAAAGTGATACATGCATCATCATGTATCACGTACCTATCATCATCTATCATACACATATCAGACTGAACGTCGTTGATGATAGGAAAGTGATACATGCATCATCATGTATCACGTACCTATCATCATCTATCATACACATATCAGACTGAACGTCGTTGATGATAGGAAAGTGATACATGCATCATCATGTATCACGTACCTATCATCACCTATCATACACATATCAGACTAAACGTAGTTGATGGTACCAAAGTGATACATGCATCATCATGTATCACGTACCTATCATCACCTATCATACATATATCAGACTGAACGTCGTTGATGACATTGAAGTGATACATGCATCATCATGTATCACGTACCTATCATCACCTATCATACATATATCAGACTGAACGTCGTTGATGACACCAAAGTGATACATGCATCATCATGTATCACGTACCTATCATCACCTATCATACATATATCAGACTGAACGTCGTTACTGGTACCAAAGTGATACATGCATCATCATGTATCACGTACCTATCATCACCTATCATACACATATCAGACTGAACGTCGTTGATGGTACCAAAGTGATACATGCATCATCATGTATCACGTACCTATCAT
The DNA here is from genome assembly GCA_934045905.1 of Leuctra nigra. Lineage (NCBI taxonomy): Eukaryota > Metazoa > Arthropoda > Insecta > Plecoptera > Leuctridae > Leuctra > Leuctra nigra. The sequence continues at coordinate 28,314,058 of OW203770.1, forward strand.
CACCTATCATACACATATCAGACTGAACGTCGTTGATGATAGGAAAGTGATACATGTATTACCATGTATCACGTACCTATCATCACCTATCATACACATATCAGACTGAACGTCGTTGATGATAGGAAAGTGATGCATGCATCATCATGTATCACGTACCTATCATCACCCATCATACACATATCAGACTGAACGTCGTTGATGGTACCAAAGTGATACATGCATCATCATGTATCACGTACCTATCATCACCTATCATACACATATCAGACTGAACGTCGTTGATGATAGGAAAGTGATACATGTATTATCATGTATCACGAACCTATCATCATCAATCATACACATATCAGACTGAACGTCGTTGATGGTACCAAAGTGATACATGCATCATCATGTATCACGTACCTATCATCATCATCTATCATACACATATCAGACAGAACGTCGTTGATGGTACCAAAGTGATACATGCATCATCATGTATCACGTACCTATCATCACCTATCATACACATATCAGACTGATCGTCGTTGATGGTACCAAAGTGATACATGCATCATCATGTATCACGTACCTATCATCACCTATCATACATATATCAGACTGAACGTCGTTGATGACACCAAAGTGATACAAGCATCATCATGTATCACGTACCTATCATCACCTATCATACACATATCAGATTGAACGTCGTTGATGATACCAAAGTGATACATGCATCATCATGTATCACGTACCTATCATCACCTATCATCTACATATCAGCCTGAACGTCGTTGATGATACCAAAGTGATACATGCATCATCATGTATCACGTACCTATCATCATCTATCATACACATATCAGACTGAACGTCGTTGATGATACCAAAGTGATACATGCATCAACATGTATCACGTACCTATCATCATCTATCATACACATATCAGACTGAACGTCCTTGATGGTACCAAAGTGATACATGCATCATCATGTATCACGTACCTATCATCACCTATCATATACATATCAGACTGAACGTCGTTGATGATAGGAAAGTGATACATGTATTACCATGTATCACGTACCTATCATCACCTATCATACACATATCAGACTGAACGTCGTTGATGGTACCAAAGTGATACATGCATCATCATGTATCACGTACCTATCATCATCTATCATACACATATCAGACTGAACGTCGTTGATGATAGGAAAGTGATGCATGCATCATCATGTATCACGTACCTATCATCACCCATCATACACATATCAGACTGAACGTCGTTGATGGTACCAAAGTGATACATGCATCATCATGTATCACATACCTATCATCACCTATCATCTACATATCAGACTGAACGTCGTTGATGGTACCAAAGTGATACATGCAACAACATGTATCACGTACCTATCATCACCCATCATACACATATCAGACTGAACGTCGTTGATGATACCAAAGTGATACATGCATCATCATGTATCACGTACCTATCATCACCTATCATACACATATCAGACTGAACGTCGTTGATGGTACCAAAGTGATACATGCATCATCATGTATCACGTACCTATCATCACCTATCATACACATATCAGACTGAACGTCGTTGATGATAGGAAAGTGATACATGTATTATCATGTATCACGAACCTATCATCATCAATCATACACATATCAGACTGAACGTCGTTGATGGTACCAAAGTGATACATGCATCATCATGTATCACGTACCTATCATCATCATCTATCATACACATATCAGACAGAACGTCGTTGATGGTACCAAAGTGATACATGCATCATCATGTATCACGTACCTATCATCACCTATCATACACATATCAGACTGATCGTCGTTGATGGTACCAAAGTGATACATGCATCATCATGTATCACGTACCTATCATCACCTATCATACACATATCAGACTGAACGTCGTTGATGATAGGAAAGTGATGCATGCATCATCATGTATCACGTACCTATCATCACCCATCATACACATATCAGACTGAACGTCGTTGATGGTACCAAAGTGATACATGCATCATCATGTATCACATACCTATCATCACCTATCATCTACATATCAGACTGAACGTCGTTGATGGTACCAAAGTGATACATGCAACAACATGTATCACGTACCTATCATCACCCATCATACACATATCAGACTGAACGTCGTTGATGATACCAAAGTGATACATGCATCATCATGTATCACGTACCTATCATCACCTATCATACACATATCAGACTGAACGTCGTTGATGGTACCAAAGTGATACATGCATCATCATGTATCACGTACCTATCATCACCTATCATACACATATCAGACTGAACGTCGTTGATGATAGGAAAGTGATACATGTATTATCATGTATCACGAACCTATCATCATCAATCATACACATATCAGACTGAACGTCGTTGATGGTACCAAAGTGATACATGCATCATCATGTATCACGTACCTATCATCATCATCTATCATACACATATCAGACAGAACGTCGTTGATGGTACCAAAGTGATACATGCATCATCATGTATCACGTACCTATCATCACCTATCATACACATATCAGACTGATCGTCGTTGATGGTACCAAAGTGATACATGCATCATCATGTATCACGTACCTATCATCACCTATCATACATATATTAGACTGAACGTCGTTGATGACACCAAAGTGATACAAGCATCATCATGTATCACGTACCTATCATCATCATCTATCATACACATATCAGACAGAACGTCGTTGATGATACCAAAGTGATACATGCATCATCATGTATCACGTACCTATCATCACCTATCATACATATATCAGAATGAACGTCGTTACTGGTACCAAAGTGATACATGCATCATCATGTATCACGTACCTATCATCACCTATCATCTACATATCAGACTGAACGTCGTTGATGATACCAAAGTGATACATGCATCATCATGTATCACGTACCTATCATCATCTATCATACACATATCAGACTGAACGTCGTTGATGATACCAAAGTGATACATGCATCAACATGTATCACGTACCTATCATCACCTATCATACACATATCAGACTGATCGTCGTAGATGACACCAAAGTGATACATGCATCAACATGTATCACGTACCTATCATCATCTATCATACATATATCAGACTGAACGTCGTTGATGATACCAAAGTGATACATGCATCATCATGTATCACGTACCTATCATCATCTATCATACACATATCAGACTGAACGTCGTTGATGATACCAAAGTGATACATGCATCAACATGTATCACGTACCTATCATCACCTATCATACACATATCAGACTGATCGTCGTAGATGACACCAAAGTGATACATGCATCAACATGTATCACGTACCTATCATCATCTATCATACATATATCAGACTGAACGTCGTTGATGATACCAAAGTGATACATGCATCAACATGTATCACGTACCTATCATCATCTATCATACACATATCAGACTGAACGTCCTTGATGGTACCAAAGTGATACATGCATCATCATGTATCACGTACCTATCATCACCTATCATACACATATCAGACTGATCGTCGTAGATGACACCAAAGTGATACATGCATCAACATGTATCACGTACCTATCATCATCTATCATACACATATCAGACTGAACGTCGTTGATGATACCAAAGTGATACATGCATCAACATGTATCACGTACCTATCATCATCTATCATACACATATCAGACTGAACGTCCTTGATGGTACCAAAGTGATACATGCATCATCATGTATCACGTACCTATCATCACCTATCATACACATATCAGACTGATCGTCGTAGATGACACCAAAGTGATACATGCATCAACATGTATCACGTACCTATCATCACCTATCATACATATATCAGACTGAACGTCGTTGATGACACCAAAGTGATACATGCATCATCATGTATCACGTACCTATCATCATCTATCATACACATATCAGACTGAACGTCGTTGATGATACCAAAGTGATACATGCATCATCATGTATCACGTACCTATCATCACCTATCATACATATAGCAGACTGAACGTCGTTACTGGTACCAAAGTGATACATGCATCATCATGTATCACGTACCTATCATCACCTATCATCTACATATCAGACTGAACGTCGTTGATGATACCAAAGTGATACATGCATCATCATGTATCACGTACCTATCATCACCTATCATCTACATATCAGACTGAACGTCGTTGATGATACCAAAGTGATACATGCATCATCATGTATCACGTACCTATCATCACCTATCATACATATAGCAGACTGAACGTCGTTAATGGTACCAAAGTGATACATGCATCATCATGTATCACGTACCTATCATCACCTATCATCTACATATCAGACTGAACGTCGTTGATGATACCAAAGTGATACATGCATCATCATGTATCACGTACCTATCATCACCTATCATACACATATCAGACTGAACGTCGTTGATGATACCAAAGTGACACATGCATCATCATGTATCACGTACCTATCATCACCTATCATACACATATCAGACTGAACGTCGTTGATGATAGGAAAGTGATACATGTATTATCATGTATCACGTACCTATCATCATCTATCATACACATTTCAGACTGAACGTCGTTGATGATACCAAAGTGATGCATGCATCATCATGTATCACGTACCTATCATCACCTATCATACACATATCAGACTGAACGTCGTTGATGATACCAAAGTGATACATGCATCATCATGTATCACGTACCTATCATCACCTATCATACACATATCAGACTGAACGTCGTTGATGGTACCAAAGTGATACATGCATTATCATGTATCACGTACTTATCATCACCTATCATACACATATCAGACTGAACGTCGTTGATGATACCAAAGTGATACATGCATCATCATGTATCACGTACCTATCATCACCTATCATACACATATCAGACTGAACGTCGTTGATGGTACCAAAGTGATACATGCATTATCATGTATCACGTACTTATCATCACCTATCATACACATATCAGACTGAACGTCGTTGATGATACCAAAGTGATACATGCATCATCATGTATCACGTACCTATCATCACCTATCATACACATATCAGACTGAACGTCGTTGATGGTACCAAAGTGATACATGCATCATCATGTATCACGTACCTATCATCACCTATCATACACATATCAGACTGAACGTCGTTGATGGTACCAAAGTGATACATGCATCATCATGTATCACGTACCTATCAACACCTATCATACACATATCAGACTGAACGTCGTTGATGATACCAAAGTGATACATGCATCATCATGTATCACGTACCTATCATCACCTATCATACACATATCAGACTGAACGTCGTTGATGGTACCAAAGTGATACATGCATCATCATGTATCACGTACCTATCATCACCTATCATACACATATCAGACTGAACGTCGTTGATGGTACCAAAGTGATACATGCATTATCATGTATCACGTACTTATCATCACCTATCATACACATATCAGACTGAACGTCGTTGATGATACCAAAGTGATACATGCATCATCATGTATCACGTACCTATCATCACCTATCATACACATATCAGACTGAACGTCGTTGATGGTACCAAAGTGATACATGCATCATCATGTATCACGTACCTATCATCACCTATCATACACATATCAGACTGAACGTCGTTGATGATACCAAAGTGATACATGCATCATCATGTATCACGTACCTATCATCACCTATCATACACATATCAGACTAAACGTCGTTGATGATAGGAAAGTGATACATGCATCATCATGTATCACGTACCTATCATCACCTATCATACACATATCAGACTGAACGTCGTTGATGGTACCAAAGTGATACATGCATCATCATGTATCACGTACCTATCATCACCTATCATACACATATCAGACTGAACGTCGTTGATGGTACCAAAGTGATACATGCATCATCATGTATCACGTACCTATCATCACCTATCATACACATATCAGACTGATCGTCGTAGATGACACCAAAGTGATACATGCATCATCATGTATCACGTACCTATCATCACCTATCATCTACATATCAGACTGAACGTCGTTGATGATACCAAAGTGATACATGCATCATCATGTATCACGTACCTATCATCACCTATCATACATATAGCAGACTGAACGTCGTTACTGGTACCAAAGTGATACATGCATCATCATGTATCACGTACCTATCATCACCTATCATCTACATATCAGACTGAACGTCGTTGATGATACCAAAGTGATACATGCATCATCATGTATCACGTACCCATCATCACCTATCATACACATATCAGACTGAACGTCGTTGATGATACCAAAGTGACACATGCATCATCATGTATCACGTACCTATCATCACCTATCATACACATATCAGACTGAACGTCGTTGATGATAGGAAAGTGATACATGTATTATCATGTATCACGTACCTATCATCATCTATCATACACATTTCAGACTGAACGTCGTTGATGATACCAAAGTGATGCATGCATCATCATGTATCACGTACCTATCATCACCTATCATACACATATCAGACTGAACGTCGTTGATGATACCAAAGTGATACATGCATCATCATGTATCACGTACCTATCATCACCTATCATACACATATCAGACTGAACGTCGTTGATGGTACCAAAGTGATACATGCATTATCATGTATCACGTACTTATCATCACCTATCATACACATATCAGACTGAACGTCGTTGATGATACCAAAGTGATACATGCATCATCATGTATCACGTACCTATCATCACCTATCATACACATATCAGACTGAACGTCGTTGATGGTACCAAAGTGATACATGCATCATCATGTATCACGTACCTATCATCACCTATCATACACATATCAGACTGAACGTCGTTGATGATACCAAAGTGATACATGCATCATCATGTATCACGTACCTATCATCACCTATCATACACATATCAGACTAAACGTCGTTGATGATAGGAAAGTGATACATGCATCATCATGTATCACGTACCTATCATCACCTATCATACACATATCAGACTGAACGTCGTTGATGGTACCAAAGTGATACATGCATCAACATGTATCACGTACCTATCATCACCTATCATCTACATATCAGACTGAACGTCGTTGATGGTACCAAAGTGATACATGCATCAACATGTATCACGTACCTATCATCATCTATCATACACATATCAGACTGAACGTCGTTGATGGTACCAAAGTGATACATGCATCATCATGTATCACGTACCTATCATCACCTATCATACATATATCAGACTGAACGTCGTTGATGACACCAAAGTGATACAAACATCATCATGTATCACGTACCTATCATCACCTATCATACATATAGCAGACTGAACGTCGTTGATGATACCAAAGTGATACATGCATCATCATGTATCACGTACCTATCATCACCTATCATACACATATCAGACTGAACGTCGTTGATGACACCAAAGTGATACATGCATCATCATGTATCACGTACCTATGATCACCTATCATCTACATATCAGACTGAACGTCGTTGATGATACCAAAGTGATACATGCATCATCATGTATCACGTACCTATCATCACCTATCATACACATATCAGACTGAACGTCGTTGATGACACCAAAGTGATACATGCATCATCATGTATCACGTACCTATGATCACCTATCATCTACATATCAGACTGAACGTCGTTGATGATACCAAAGTGATACATGCATCATCATGTATCACGTACCTATCATCACCTATCATACACATATCAGACTGAACGTCGTTGATGATAGGAAAGTGATACATGTATTATCATGTATCACGTACCTATCATCATCTATCATACATATATCAGACTGAACGTCGTTGATGATTGGAAAGTGATACATGCATCATCATGTATCACGTACCTATCATCACCTATCATCTACATATCAGACTGAACGTCGTTGATGGTACCAAAGTGATGCATGCATCATCATGTATCACGTACCTATCATCACCTATCATACACATATCAGACTGAACGTCGTTGATGATACCTAAGTGATGCATGTATCATCATGTATCACGTACGTATCATCACCTATCATACACAAATCAGACTCAGCGTAGTTGATGATACCTCCTTGAGTATGAACCCCTGATACCTAAAGACTAGAGTGATGCATGCTCGTGCGTGCTCGCTGGTCAAATGTCTTATTTCACCCTCATACTTGCATTCGCAGCGTGGAGCAGTGGTTACAGCGGCAGTGTGCTTATTCGACGACCCGAGTTCGATTCCAGCTTACTTCATATAAATTGTATAGCATGTACTATACATGTTGTAGCATGTTGTATACACAGTACACATTATCTGCTTGCACAAAACTGGATATATTTTTCCATTTTGATCACTATAATACTTGTTTTTAATACTGCAACATGAACTAGTAGCGCTCCCCGTAGCTAATTTTGTAACTAGAGTGATGCCAATTAGGTGGTTGATACGTGATGATAGGTATGTGATGCCAATGATGATAGGTGGTTGATATGTGTGTGATTCTTCTAAGCGTATTGATGATAGCTGAGTGATACGTGATGATAGGTGTATGATACCATGATGATATTATAGTGATACGTGATGATAGGTATATGATGTGATTGATGATAGGTAAGTGATACTTGACGGTAGGAGTGTGATGCTTATGATGATAGGTAGGTGATGCCAATGTGATACGTGATGATACGTATCACTTACCTATCATCAATCTCGTATCATTTTGACACAAATAATACCAGCTTGATACCAGTTCGGGGATATGTATGTGATATGTATGTGATATCACGATGATGATACGAGTGGGATACGACTGGGATACGTAACATTTCTGTACGGGATTGTAACATAATAAGGCTTTGTATGAGTATTCAGAACAGTTCAATGAAAATAATTCCATAGCTTGTATTGGTTTATCTAGTGGAGCGGTCGCTCCACGCCAGCCAAGTCGTACGGCGCGCGCACACTCTCATATAAAGGCTGGAGCAAACCTACTTTTACTGTGAGCATCAAAGTGGCATTTTCGGCCTACTGGATCTTAAAATTGGAAAATCTCACATTGTTGCGATATATCTTAATTTCGAGCTATGGCCCACCCTACAACATATACCAAATTTGGGAACAATAGGTTACGCCCTTTGCGCGCTAGAGGGCCGTGAAAACAGTGTTTTAGGGCGGTTTTCATAATAATAATAATCTCAGTAGTAGTAGTAGTAGTCTCCTGGAATTCAAATCCGGTAACATGGCCACAGCCTAAACGGCTGAACCGATTGATCTCACATTTTTACCACGTGTGCACTTTTGGCGTCTGATTTAACCTTCACCCCATTAATTTTTTGTGCCGCCATTTTGAAACCGGAAGTGACGTCATATCTCGACAACGGCTATACCGATCGAAACGAAATTTGCGCCAAACGATTCAGACGGTAAAATTTATGGATTATCAATAGCAACAGACTAAAATTTATGTTAACGAAACCGGAAATGACGTCATGAAATTTGAAATACATCGATTGGCATTTCGGCAACAAATTTGATCCGATTATTTTGTTATTTATGTAACGTATGTACTTTTGATATCTCATTTGACTTATTATAAAACCAACCGGAAGCCGCCATTTTGAAACCGGAAGTGACATCATATGTCAATAACGGCTAAATAGATTTGAACGAAACCAGCGCTAAACAATTTAGACGGTCAACTTTATGTATTATCATCAATAATATTTGCAGTTTCCCATACCGAAACCGGAAATGACGTCACACATTTTAAAAATCTCACAAATTTACATTTTGATACAATAAATATACTATTTGAGACAGCTTATAATAAAATGTAATCATGTTTAAATTATAATTCAAAGGGTCAGTGATTTCAGCAGCCATTTTGAAACAGGAAGTAACGTCATATCTTGAAAATTGGTTGACTGATCGGTATGAAACTACCGCCAAACGATTCGGAAGGTCATCTCTATGAAATGGGAACAGTCACACTAGAAATTTCCTATTTATAAGACCGGAAATTACATCATTCAAATTTAAAAATTATTATAATCCCCTCCTATATAATGAATACATATTCAGAAAACTTAAAATGATACACATCATTTATAGATATACATTCTTTGTGGCAGTGCAGTAAGTTCAGCAGCCATTTTGAAAACCGAAGTGTTGCCATATCTCGGAACTCGGTTAACTGATAGGAATGAAACATTTGCTATTCTTCATGAAAGATCATTTAAAGCAAATATATAGTACCATACGCAGATTTTCATTAGTAAACCAAATTGTCAATGGCGACTATTTTTAATGGATTTAGTAATTGTTCAATTGACGTCACAAGTTCTAAGAATAAACTAAAAAAAGGAGTGATATCACCATAAAAAACACTCCGTGTAAAAATACCAGCCAAGTCTCTACAACTAAAAAAAATTATGAAATCTAAAAAATTCTGCACTGAAAAGTAGTGATATCAAAAAATGGTCCAAGTCAAAACTTTATTTGAAAATCAAAAAATACTTGGCGCATCGTTTTTTTAGGGCATAATAGGTATACTACATGTATTATGTATATTTGATGTATATTTTCTATCTGGTCTATACTTCTAAACTATGTATACACGATGCGCCAAGTATTTTTTGATTTTCAAATAAAGTTTTGACTTGGACCATTTTTTGATATCACTAGCTTAGCTTGTATTGGTTTATTAGATTTACTTTGTCCTACAGGCAAACGCCTATAGGACAAAGTGCCCGAAAATTAGTAAAATTAAGGCACTAAACATCCTGTTGGACAAAATAAAACTAATAACTTATTTCAAACTATGAAATTATTTTCATTGAACTGTTCTGAAGACTCGTACAAAGCCCTATTTTGTTAACAATTACATTGGTAAAAGACATTTATAAAAATCGATGAAAATTCGAGATGATGACAAATAATGGGAAGGATGGACGGTGGGAAGGAGGCGGTCGTAGCATATTAGCAGGCAATCTCTAGACTGCAAATATCTGGCGAGAAACTACAGGATATTATTTAATTTGACATTTAAGTTTATATTATACCCCATTGATAAGTATTCGGAATAATCTTTTCATACCATGAACTGCGGGAGAGACAATCTGTCACAACAAACTTTGGTACACTTTGCGAATATTCGGTCTGGCAAAACTAGGACTCAAAATCAAACCAATTTTCCAAACTTGGCTGAAGTTAGAAGATTCAAAGTGAAATTGATTATTAGCCTCAGGAAATTACAGATTACGCCGCAAAACCGAAGCAACTTAACTCTGTACGTCTGACTGAGAACTGTCTTTGCTTTTTATATTTATTCCCTGTAAAATGTGCTCGACTGCCGAGACCTGAGTAATGCAATTTGTTGCGTGACTTCCTTGCGGAGACTTGTAATATAATTATCAAACCTTTGGACTGACTTTGATTTCCAAGTTTCTACTTGCAGATGCAATTGCATTACTCACGATGTGATTGCAATTACTATCTTGAATCACACGGTTAACCGCATTGTGCTGATTCAATTACTACTGCTTGAAAATATATTAGGCAAGCTGCGGCATCTGGAATTGAGATCAAATCAAATGAAATAAATGCGCCGTGAAAAAGTGGCATTATATGGCGTTGTACCATGACGCTACCTAGGAAAACGCCCTGTGAAACGCGTTGATGAGCGAGCCTTCGTATTATTTACGAATTGATAATATGATAGGTCTAGCGACCGCTCCACTAGATGTGTGGCCATGATGCACGGTGTACCTACACGACGATTCAACTATCTGGTATCCACACTTCAAGCGTAGAATAGAGGGAGCTAGGTGCAATTATTCCCCGTTGCTATGGCAACAGATCAAATGTTGTTGACAGTTGCTAGACTTGGCTGGATTGAAAACAAAAGAAGTTGTTTGACATAAAGTGATCTTCTAGTATAAAAAGTAAGTAATTGAAACTATGTCTTCTTTTAAGTAGTATATATTACATTTTAAAACAATTACCTTCACTCCGAACACAACAGTTTAGCATTATGTTTCAAATACAAGGAGTTTAAAGTGAGCCGTCATTTATCTGTCATTTTGTACAGACATGCGTGGAAGGTAAAAGATGGTAAAAGGTACAATTAGGTATCGCTCCGGAGTAAGAGCAAATGGCAGCGTGGAAGTCCATTGACAACATCATCAAGGTAAATCAAGATGAATGATGATGATGATGAAGAATAGATACTTATGAAATATCGGAAGGAAATGGTCGTGGCCTTTTAGTAGGGAATCTCTGGACTACATCTTTTGCGAGAAAAGTATAGAAATTTAAAATTTAAAATTTAATTAAATTTGAAATGAATTCGGAATCGAGCTTACTATCAACTTATTAAGAAGTTAGAAGATTCAACGTGTAATTAATTACTCTTCTAGCATTCAATTTGAGATATTATTACGCCATCCTTTACTATAATACGCTTAAAAAAGAAGAACGTCGTCCCCGTAGTAACGCGGCTGAAAATTTCCTTTCCTATACAAATCTTGAATTTTCCACCGATTGTGTTGAAACTCGCCAGTAATGTACATAATTACGTGACTTGATTTATAGTAACACTTTCACGACATTCTGTTAAGTATTTACCGAGTTATTCGTGAAAAACACCGCTTTTTCTGATGTCTTAATTTTAAATGTCAATTTCAAATGGGCCGTGAAAATTAATTTTAGTAGGCAGTGAAACTAATTCTGCTAGGCCGAGAAAGACTTCATTGCGCCACCGTGTAGAGAACAGCTTACTTCACACTACAAAAATTTAGTAGTGTGAAGTAAGCTGTTCTCTACACGGTGATTGCGCGCTCACCTTGCAGTTGTCTTTCTCGGCCTTACAGAACAACTTCAATATTATTGTATTTAAAAGGGCCGACTTTCATTGCCACTTGTGTCTAAAACTATTTGCGAGGGGTAAACAACTAAAAAAAGAAATGTGAATTATCTAAAAAAAAATAAACAAAATAAAATAAAAAATCAATAAAAAATTAAAATAATTAAAATAATTTTTTTTAAATAATCAAAACAATAAAAATAATAAAAAAAAAATCAAACAAATCAACAATTTAAAAAAAAATTAAATTCAGAAAAAATTAAAAAGAACCAAAAAATCATATAAAAATTATAAAAATCAAAAAACAAGTAGGAAATTAAAAAAATCAAAAAATCATAACAAAACAAAATTATTTAAAATACGACATCAAAATCATTAAAAAATCTAAAAATCAAATATGGCTAAGAAAAAAAAATTAAAAATTAAAAAAAATCTAAAATTTTAAATAAGCAAAATAATAATAAAAAAAAATTAAAAAAAATCATATAAAAATTATAATGAATCAAAAAATTCAACAATGTGAAGAAAAAAAATCAGAAAAATAAAAAAGAACTAAAAATCATATAAAAATTATAAAAATCAAAATAGATGTAGGTATGTAAAAAAAATAAAAAAAATCAGAAAAAAACAAAATGAACCAAAAAACTACATCAAAATCATTAAAACATCTAAAAATCAAATATGGTTAAAAATCCAAAATATCCCAAAAATTATAAATGTTAAAAATAAAATTATAAGAAAAATATAATTAAAAAAAATCTTATCAAAATCAAAAAATACGCAACAACGACACCAAAAAATCAAAGAAAAATAAAAAACCACATCAAAATCATTAAAAAATCTAAAAATCAAATATGATTAAAAAATACTAAATGTCCCAAAAATTGAAAATGTAAAAATAAAATATAAAAAATATCATCAAAAAAATCTTATCAAAATTAAAAAAATACGCAACAACTCAAAAAAATCAAAGAAATGTCCAAAATCCAAAAAATCACGCAACGTTACCAAAATATTAACAACAAAAAACAAATATTAATTGTTAAAAAAATATCCAAAAAACAAGAATGTCACAAAAATAAAAAAAACAATAATAATCATGAAAAATAAATCAAATAATCGTAAAAATAAAATAAGAATAATAGGAAATATAAATTTATATAAAATCAAAAAATTACGCAACGAAATTGATAAATCAAAGAAAAATAAAATGATTAAAGAGAAATCAAATAACCAAATAAATCAAAGAATCAATCACTTAACAAAACAAAAAACTCAAAGATAGAAGAAAAAAATAAATCACGTAACAAAACTGAAATAAATTAAAAAAAAATTAAAGAGAAATTCAAAAATTTTAACATTGAAAAGCAAAAGGGTATGGAAAAACACAGAAATTTTTCTTTGTGCAACTGCAATTTATACTTTTCCCCCAACGATAACGGTACGAATTTACCATATCCTCAACGATTGTGTGAATTTGCAGTAACTGTCTCTTTTTATACATTTCCCAAACTTTGGTAGTTGGTGATAAATTAATCAGATAAATGAGAATCACACATCTTACAATTTGTAAGCGGGTCCCTCTAGTCCTTTACTATAATACCCTTAAAAGAGAAGAACGTCGTCCCCGTAGCAACGTGGCTGAAAATTTCGTTCTTTATACAAATCTTTAATTTTCCACCGATCGTGTTGAAACTCGCCAGTAATGTATATAATTCCGTGACTTGATTTATAGTAACACTTTCGTGATATTCTGATCAGTATTTTCCGAGTTATTCGTGAAAAACACCGCTTTTTCTGATGTCTTAATTTTAAACGTCAATTTCAATTGTGCAGTGAAAATGAATTTTAGTAGGCGGTGAAACTAATTTTCCAAAATCGACCAGAACAATATTTGGCCATGGAATCCGGAGCTCGGAAGTTGCGTTACGATTCGCGTCTATAGACATCGAGAAATTTTGCACAATTTTCTACGAAACTTCACTTTTCATGTACATAATTTCAACCGAACTGCCAAGCAAAAAGATTCGTTTGAATCCGATATGTATTTATAGAGAGATATTAAATAGATACCAAATTGTCATTGAAAAAGTCACTTTCTTCGAAACTTTCCATAATATGTAGGAAACCGTGAATCCATTTGGCAAAACTTTATTTGAAAATCAAAAAATACTTGGCGCATCGTTTTTTTTATGGCATTATAGGTATACTATGTATATGTATATTTGATGTATATTTTAAATCTGGCCTATACTTCCAAGCTATTTATATACACGATGCGCCAAGTATTTTTTGATTTTCAAATAAAGTTTTGACTTGGCTAATTTTTTGATATCACTACTTTTCAGTGCAGAATTTTTAGATTTCATTATTTTTTTTTTAAGTTGAAGAGACTTGGCTGGTATTTTTACACGGAGTGTTTTTTATGGGTACAATAATACATAATAATTAAACAGGTACTTAATGGTTTCATTACATCGCTTGTCTCATGTTCTCCCATCTCATCACAATTGCTGGAAAATGTAATAATATCGAACGAAACGGTTATCAAGAAACTCCATGTTTCTGATCTAATTCAAAGACATTTTATAAATGAGATCAAAGAACTTTCGATAATTTGAAGTCTTTTGAAAAATCATTGTCGTCATTATATCCATTAATGGGACATTTTATGCCTTCTCTTCAAGTTTCATGATGAGAATTTTAATACAAGTTATATCACAAAGAAAAGTCTCAAATATCTAATATAATTTCGTCATTAAAATAACAAAGCTGAACTGAATACAAATTATTATAAAAGTGTACATTGGTACTTATAACCGGGTTATCTCTATGAAGTAATGCAAATATCTTAATTAATATAACTAACAATAACATAGACCGCAAGCACGAATCATCATGTTTGACCAACATAATGTGGTGAAGTAGTTTTATCTGCGAACGTACTATCGCCTTATTTCCTATACATCCCTCAGAAAGGTGGGGTTGGTCTGCCCCAGGAAGTGCAGGCAGCTATATTAGTGAATACATGGAAGAGATGCTCAAAACGATTTTTATACGCTGGGAGAGAAAAAAAATACTGTAAAAATATTTCTGCGTTAATTCTATCACGAAAACTATGTATTTTCAGATTTTGAACAAATCTCTTCCCCATTTTGATCATTTCCCATTTCCCCGCTATTCTCGACCTCAACTAAAGTGTGTAATGAGGTTTGTCCTCTTCGCGATGACGCCGCCATCTTAACTTTTCTTCACTTGCATTTGAAGGGTACAGGGAAAGAACGCTAGAAGTCCATAATATGATAAATGAGTTTAACTTTCATCTCGCAGTGCTTTTTATGAGCTTTCAGAACATTCCCTCGGTTTTTAGAAAATATTTCCACCAAATCTTGAAAAAACGAATTAAATTACCGATCTGTTTGGAAGATCTAGTGGAGCGGTCGCTCCACCCAGCCAAGTCGTACTGTACACTCACACTCACTCAACATACCGTAAATGCCTAATAAACTGAGGAGCAGACCAACTACTTTTACTGTAAGCAACAACATGGCATTTTCGGCCTACTGGACCATAAAATTGGAAAATCTCACATTGTTGTGAAATATCTTAATTTTGAGCTATGGCCCACCCCACCACATATACCAAATTTGGGAACAATAGGCTATACCATTTGCGAGCTAGAGGGCCGTGAAAACAGTGAAATTACATCACTTTCATCTTCTTTAGATGATGATGATGATGATTCAGAGGGTCAGGAAATACCGCAATCACCGCCACAACCTAAACGGCTTAGCCGATCGATCTGAAATTTTTACCACATGTGCACTTTTGGCGTCTGAGGTGCCTTTTTATAAAACCAAACGGTAGTCGCCATTTTGAAACCGGAAGTGACGTCATATCTCGAAAACGGCTAAACCGATCGGAATGAAACTAGCGCCAAATGATTCAGACGGTCGTCTATATGGAATATCAATAGTTCAAGTAGAGATGTACTATTACCGAAACCGGAAATGACGTCATGAAAATGAAGATCTAGATTTTAATGACCTCTTACTACAATAACTACATATTCAGAAGGCTTATAATGATACATAACATTTATAGAAATAAATTCTAGGTGGCAGTTATTTCAGTCGCCATTTTGAAAACCGGAAGTGATACCATATCTCGAAAACGGCTGGACTGATTGGAACGAAGCTTTCGCAATTCTTCATGGAATATCACTTTAAGCTTAGGTATATTGAGCACCAAACACAATTTTTCGTATTAACCTTGTGTAAATAAACTAACGAAATAAGTGATATCCCCATAAAAAAACACTCCGTGTAAAAATACCAGCCAAGTCTCTTCAACTATAAAAAAATAGAAAAAATATAAAAATTCAGCACTGAAAAGTAGTGATATCAAAAAAAGAGCCAAGTCAAAACTTAATTTTAAAAACCAAAATATACTTGGCGCATCGTTTTTAAGGGCATTATAGGTATATTATATATATTTAGGTAGGTACATTTGATTTTTGGCATATGCTTCTATACTATTTATATACACGATGCGCCAAGTATATTTTAGTTTTTAAAATTAAGTTTTGACTTGGCTCATTTTTTGATATCACTACTTTTCAGTGCCGAATTTTTAGATTTATTCTATTTTTTTTATAGTTGAAGAGACTTGGCCGGTATTTTTACACGGAGTGTTTTTTTATGGGTAGATACTACAAGTGTGAACCTAAAATTTCGTTTATCTCAATTTCATCCGAATAGGACTGAAATCGTTCATTACATGTACCTACCCTTCATTTGTTTAGCATTTATAGTTATACCAATTTCAAAAAAATAATACCTATTGTCAAGAGCGATATAGTTTGGTTAATTCTTGGTATGTAACTATTTAATAAACAATATAATATTTGAGTATTAAAATGAAAACAATTCAGCAATGCACAAAGAAGAAGTCAATTTGTCTCTTCAATAAGATTGCCCCAAACTGTTCATTGAGTCTTGTTCAGTTCGGACTGTCACAATCTCATATCAGCGGTTGATGGATTCATTGACTCTCGACCTTCACTAATGTAGTGGACAGATAGTTCATCAAAACCGAACCAAGAGACATCCTTTACTATTAATGCACAGTTTTGACCTTGAGCTCGGAATTTGCATTACGATAGACCTCTATAGAAATCGTCATTTTAGCTCAATTTTAATCAAACCCGGACTTTTCCTGTAGATAATTTCGAGCCAAATAAAGTGCACACAATTTCAGTCGAATCCGTTGAGTATTTCGAGAGTTATTACATGGAATGCACAATATCATGGAAAAACATACTTTTTTCGAAACTTTGAAACTTCAGGAAGCCGTGAATCCATTGGCAGTGAAGAAAATACAATTTAACTCTGTGGACCTTGACTCAATAGAACCACATGAAAAGCAACATTTAAATGTAATTATATGATATTTTGGGGGTTGAGAATGTTGTGTGGGTTGGGGGGAGGGGGGCGCAAGATAATTTTCTGATATTGGAAATTTTTCTCGAGTGTACCTCCTTACGGCACATCAGTGAGTGAGTGAGGATTTGCTGAGGCCACCAAATGAACGTTTGCGATCTCGGAATCCACCTTTGCTCATGGCGAAAAGTTTGTTTGAGAGCAATTTCGATGTCAACGAACTATGGAATAGCCAATGGAAAGAGACTAATCGAAGCAGCCCAGTTTATGACTTCGACAGCCGAGACCGGCTCTCAGGTTTTCACCTTAGTAGAAGAGCTTGGTGCAACCTGAACAGGTTAAGAACCCAGCATGGGAGGTGCAAATATTTGATGCACAAATGGGGCTTTTCGGACAATCCGAGTTGTGTCTGCGGACATCCGAAGCAGACAACAGACCACATCATGAGCAGTTGTCCCGTGCTGGCCTTTCCAGGAGAGGAGGAAGACATCTTGCATCTGACAGGAGAAGCGATCGAATGGCTTGATAACTTAAATTTATAATTTGTTTTCTTGTTTATCTATTGTTTACTTGTATTGTTCCAATGAAAAACCATACGATAATAATAATAATCGCATTTTGAAAATGATTTGAGTATATTGAAAACTGAAAGTTCTATTTAGGAATCAAAATTGTATTGTTGTTAATTGTTGTGATTTCTGCAGAGATGCGTACACTTATATAATCAGGTTGAATCTTATTATGTGGAGACCTGAATAAAATCGCATTAAATTCCACTACTCAGTCTTGACCATGGGCTTCAAGTATACTTTGTGCTTTTTCGATCATGACCAAATAGCAGTGAGGAAAGTAAGGTCACGTGAGAGCAGTCAGCCAATGACAGAAATGCTCTTCTCTCTGCTTTAATCTGAACTTGATAGTGTGTCTCATGTTTCTTAGCTCATATTTTTAAACGTTGGAAATCTTTGATTGTGCTGTAATTTTTTATGTTGTGTATTTGTTTCGTATAATTAACTCATTTAGGAATGCTTTCGGATTCAGAATTTGGATTCGTTTAGATTCGTTCATACCTTTTTCAGTTGTTATTTTCAATATTCTAAGTAGGTATATTAATTTGGAAACTGCCACTTTGGGTTAATTTCACTGAACAGATCCATTCATATTTAATTATTGTTTCGGTTTGTTTTGGAAAAAATAAGATTTAGAATTGAGTTGCCATTGAGATCGGTAGTTCCGTGAGGGTCAAGTCAATTGTCACGATCAGTCAATTCGTCAGCAAGAGTGGTTCGAGGATTGCGCCATCTATTATACCTTGATCAGAAAAGATTGTGAATAGGTCATGTGTTACATGGCGGGGCTCTCTAGTCCTACCTGTAATGCATATTAACCGCCATAAATATCATTAAAATAAGGAACGAGCGCCATATTCAGAAATCGAATCACGTAAAATGGATCAGATCGTTACTTTAACATGTAATTTCTCAACGAATTCAAGCTCCATTGGTAAATATATAGTTACCTCCATTTTAACTCCATTATATTGCTTCCCTCCTTAAAAATGAAGTAGGTAAAATAACACTCCATTTCCCCAACATTTCTATTCAAGAGGGCGGGGGGATGGGGGGGGGGGGGGGGATGGGGGGGGGGGGGGGGGGGTGACAGAGCATTCATGCAGTGTTCCAAGATAATGTCCAGGTTTTGTTAAAAGTTTTAGCCTATTTTAGCTTGATTTTGTAATGGAAGTCACGTAAAATGAAATTACATTCAATTCTCAAGGTAAACAAACTAAGTGAAAAAACCCAGCAATACCGTGAAAGAAACAGATGAAATATGAAAAACTTTCTCTAATTAATAATTTACTACCTATCCATTTCCTCATCCAAGGATTTTCCTAATTATATATATATATTTTTATTTTAATTAGTTCAATTTACAATGTAATTTTTTTCTCAAATCAATGACAGTATCAACTTTGTGTGTGTTAAATTAACTAAGTATCAAAACTCTGAAGGAATAGTACCAACAGGTATCTATGTTCAACTGAAATGGAGTTTCCTTGTTTGAGTAAGGTTTTGAAGCCCTATATTTAAAATATTCCTTGTATTTCCCCCAAAAATCACAAAGTATACAGAGTTTGTATTATAAAAATAATATATTTGTCACTTGGTTCCTTCTTGCATATATTGAAAGTCACATTTAGAAATCAGAAAAAAAGGAACCAAGTGCCATTGTGAAGGTTTTTATTAAAACAAGCCAATTAATATGTAATAAAATATCTGAAAATTAAAAATCAATATGATAACTATCATAAAAAAGGCTCACGTACAGAAATTTATAAGCCCACATTTCATTAATGGTTGTATCTCCATGTCCAATTATCTCAGTTCAATAAATTGGTGTTTCGTTGAATTCAGAACCAAAACGAATTGTTGTGCAGATTCCAAGTCCAAGTAGTCGCCTCGCGTCGGATTTACCTGGGAATCAAACTGACAGCGCAATAATCAGTCCAATGGATTAGTTGGCAATCATCGAGTAGCTAATTGCAACGTTTAAATGATCTTTCAATATGAGTTATTTACGCAACACATGCATGTAATTGAACACGAGATTGCTGATTACACATCCCACATCGATATTATCTGGAATAACGTCAGATTCCATAGTAATACAGCCTCAAGCCCTGCAGAAGTTGAGTCCGCAAGTAGATATTTGTAGATGTCACCTCGCAACACTACAAGACCGTGTGTTAATAATTTGATGCACGGAATACAGTAATTTTATGCTCTTGCGTCGATTCATCTGGAAATTCTCTGATCAGGAGGCTGAAAGCGTATCCTAACAATGTGTTTATATTCTTTGACAGAGGAACTCAAAAGAAACAAATTACAGACAACATTGTGCAATGATGTTAATACACTCTGGAAAAGTTCAACTTCTCGGAAAAATATCAAAGAGAAACGAAATATCTGAGGAAGAAAATATCGTTAGTTGAAAATATGCCGATAAAGTTGATAATAAGGATGAGGCGCGAAAGAGCTGTGGAAAATACGTAAATGATAAGGAGGGATCTTCTTTATAGAAATCGTTCAAATTTCGCCTAGGTATAAATAGAATTTTATGTTCTGCATAGTACTAATGGCGAGAAAAGTGGTCAAAGTGAACTAATTTTCGAGATAGGTATAATCGCTTCAAAGTAACAGTTTGACTAAAAAGTCATGCTGACATTTTTAAAAGCGTATTTGGCTGCTTTCCCACGTATTTTTTTGTTTGAAAAACAACTATAGCGTGTATCATGTGCAATATTTTATTTTAACATTTTTAAATGTATACCTACCTTCGTGGACGATTTACAAAGCTATGAGGGTTTTACTGCTTTATTTTTCCGTTTTTCCATCCGAAAAGTGCTCATCTAGGATTAATGATCATGAGAAATACGTCGACCTCATCCAGAGTTTGAATTGCTATACAATATGTTAGATCATTTCACAAGAGACTTCTGATCACCTCATATAATATTTCATATCTGTCAGATTGGAAGGCTAAATCTTTAAGACGGCCTCAACATCTGTTAACAAATCAATATGATACGTCGAACGGTTTGATGAGCTAGAGTCCATTTCAGTTATCAACCCATCACAGAGCCTTGTTATAAACGATCCCAGAGACCATTTCGTTTACATTAGTACCTATGTGTTCAACATTTCAGATCGATTGATTGAACGGTTTGAGCTGGGCAGTGCAGGCAAGCACAAGCTGGAGTTCGAATCACATCCTATGTCTGTTGAACGGAGAGATATTTACTAGGAAAACGCTCAGTGTAACGCGTTGATGAGCGAGCACGGGTACGTGCAAATTCTCGAACCGGAAATGCGTACACAACGCACAGAAAACATATACATCCATATTGAATTGATTATGATATCAACTTAAAAGTGTATGCTTTTCATCGAAACTTTAAAATAGCATCTAAGCACCTGGTTCATAAAGCAAATCAGAATCAATTTTCAATAGGCCATTTAAGAAAGTAAAGATACATCTGTTGGTAAGGTGTGGTACAAATGTTATCAGGCTTAAACGCATGCGCAGTGCGCACTTCAAAGGACTCGGCGTGACGTCATCCCACCCACAGCCTTCTCGAACACACGTACATTTATGACAGACACCAAACAGACACTAGTCCAATGACCTATTAATACTTTCAGTAGACGGCGCAATATAATACCAGTACACGGGAGGGAGTGAAGCCGGCTGGCTGGCGAGTGAGTGAGACAGATGCCGTGAGTCAGACAGAGACAGAGATATGCGCTGTACCACGTGATAGTTGGCCAACAGAAGACGCGCGCTTTGTAATACATAGCTCTGCAATTCAGTTTGACACCTTTATTTTGCTCCAATAAACTTGACAAAAGTATGTAAAACATCCTGGTACTGTGTTCTTGATAGTAAGTGAATAAAAATTGGGGGTTGTCGCTTTAACATTTTCGGAAAGGTCTCCGAAACGTTTTTCGACTATTCTGATAATTTTTTACTTTATATGACTACAAAATTAAAATTGAACAGTTTTGAGACTTCACTTTTGTATATACCTTTCTATTAATCTACTACCTTTAACCCGTATGTATTTTATAATTTTATGATGCGTACTTTCAGAGTAAATCAATTATATATCGTAAAGTTTATTGTTTTGATAAATTGTCATTCTTTTTATTTTTTTTACCAACTTCCGGAAAAAGTTTCTTGTTGAAAAAACTTTGGTGTAGTGGTAACATGGTTTAGAATAAGTGTGTAAATTTAGCTTATTATAAGACCGATGTAATAAATGCCGATTTTAATTCTGTGTTTGCTGGGCTATTCGCTTTGCAGTAGTCCAGCCATCACGTGACTTACGCGAGGCTTCACTTCCCGCGCAACTGAATTTGTCTAGAGTATAATAGGTCATTGCACTAGTCACTACACACTAGACGGCTGTGGACTTGTCAGGCATTATCGCATGCGCACTGATTTTCTAAAATGGCCTATTGGCACTGGAAAACATTCATTTCGATACTTCATTACTTACAGATATTAAAAATGTCAATAACTTCATACGTTCTTAACTGATTGGGATGAAATTTGGTAAAATAAGAGACAATATTGGTCTTAATGGTCATGCAAAATATGAGTTTGATCAGAATTATCGAAGACCGTTTTCATTTTTCAGCCTATCAGGAGATATTTATTTAAATTTTAACCAATGAATGGATTTCAAAAAAAATATGGTATGCAAACAGAGAAGGTTGGTTTTACATGTGTACAACATTTCAGCTCGATCGAAGAAAAACTCTGACCTGTATAGCCAAAATATGATTTGATCAGATTTATCGAAGACCAGTTTCATTTTTCAACCTACCATCAGGAGATGTTTATTTAAATTTTAACCAATCAATGGATTTCAAAAAAATTAGGGTCTGCGAACAGAAAAGGTTGTCTCCACATGTGTGAAAAATTTCAGCTCGATCGAAGAAAAACTCTGACCTGTATACCCTCAGGTAACAGAAAAGACACAAAATAAAAAAAAAAAAAAGAGGTCCGTGCCAAAAGAGCCAAAAGGAGACGCTCGCTTCGCTCGCTCAATGAAATAATCACACATTGTATGAATTTGTACCTACTACTTTTCACATTCCATCCCAAAAAATAATGAATCGCGGGATTACTTTGTTTTTGCTATAGTTCATTTATAAAGTGATACCAATGAATGAATTCCATGGCGTTACAGATGTGACACAATAAGTCACACCCGTATAATCTAATATTTTTTTTATCTATCACTTCTCATTAGAATTAACTAGGAAAACGCTCAGTGTAACGCGTTGATAAGCGAGCACGGGTACGTGCAAATTCTCGAACCGGAAATGCGTACACAACGCACAGAAAACATATACATCCATATGGAATTGATTATGATATCAACTTAAAAGTGTATGCTTTTCATCGAAACTTTAAAATAGCATCTAAGCACCTGGTTCATAAAGCAAATCAGAATCAATTTTCAATTGGCACTGGAAAACATTCATTTCGATACTTCATTACTGACAGATATTAAAAATGTAAATAACTTCATACGTTCTTAACTGATTGGGATGAAATTTTGTAAAATAAGAGACAATATTGGTCTTAATGATCATGCAAAATATGAGTTTGATCAGAATTATCGAAGACCGTTTTCATTTTTCAGCCTATCAGGAGATATTTATTTAAATTTTAACCAATGAATCTGAGTAACGCGTTGATGAGCGAGCACGGATACGCGCAACACCTCGAACCGGAATTCTGTCTATCGAAAATGTCATTAAAAGCCAATAATTCTAAAATTTCGCCACAGATTTGTATAGAAATCTCAAAACATTCCTAAAATATTGGTCCAAATAACCATGCAAAGCTTTAAGTTGATCAATTGAACCTTTATGATTGAACTGTTCCGTGTTAATTTTCAAAAATCACAGGATCTCCTTCAAAAAATATACCTGAGACCACTCATATGATATAAGTGTGTCTACACAATATCAGATCGACTGTTGAACGGTCATTATCAGTTTCATTTGCGTTTGAAAGTTTCTGCTCTAACTACCTTGCCTTGAACTGAAGAGTCGAAGTCGCCGTGAATTTGACAGCCAACACGCTAATAGTCCGTAAAATGTCAATAACGTTTGGATTTAAACACAGATTAGTATGAAAATTGTCAAAAATGCAGATAATGTTGGACCCAACCATCATGCGAAGTTATAAGTTGATCGTTCAATCGGTTATAGTTTAAATTTCTAAAAACACAGGAAAGATGGTTTTAAATTTTAACCAATGGGAGGATTTGGCTGAAACTTTGTTTGATTGGGTACAATGTTGGGGGTAATGACTTGTCAAAATTTCAATTTGATCAAAACAACCAATCGAAAG